>JAODAL010047063.1:0-30298 GCA_025379985.1 Phyllomedusa bahiana | reverse complement strand
TTCCACAAGTCTTTTTGCCGGTTCAGTTTCTGGGACGCCCTTCCCAAAGATACTGACGCTTTTACCTATTTATTAAGTGCCCCAAATTAGGGACGTATCTTTTAAACCGTTGTTTAAAATGTTTTTTTCCCCCAAAAAACCGGCCTCCCCTCTTTTCTCTCCAAAAAACCCTGGACGTTCTTAGGGGGTTTCGCTCAAGGGAAAACTGTTTCTCTGCGGGGATTTTCAACCGGGCCCCTTTAAAAAACCCGGTTTTGGGAAACCTCAAGGGGTTTGACCCCTTTAGGGTCAGCAAAGCCCCCGGGGGGGTAGGTTTCCGTAAATGTATACAGGGAATTGAAGTGGGGGGATTTTTGGGCTTTTTCCCCTTTTTCTTCCTGGCGAGAGGGACTATACGTTTTTTTACCCCCAACAAGTCCTTTTGTGGGTTTGGGTTTTACTTTCTCCCCTCCCATTCCTTGTTCCCCATTTTAATCTAGGGCCTTTCTTTGGGGAAAACATTTTTCCACTCAGATCTTTGTCCCGGTTTATTGCGACTTCACGTTTGCAAAATTTTTCACCCAAACCCCCCCTTTTCTTGGAAACAAAACGAGCCCCTTTTTTGTCCGACTGGGTGTCTTGCAGATTTGAAAGATTTCAGTTGCCCCCTTTTCCCTTAAAGTGCTTTTGCTGTTTAAACCCCCCTTCCCGTTAAAAGTGGGAAGCTCCCCAAAACGGGTCCTATTTTTGGTGCCCTTTTTAAAAAAAACCCAGGGGCCCCTTTTAGGCAAAAAGGGGAAAAAGGATCACATAAGCTGGCTCCCCCCCATGCAGAAATTTTGCATTTGTCTTGAAGGGGCCCCTAAGTCACGGGCCTGGAGTCAGCCCTTTTGGGAAACCTGTTTACTCACTCGCCACAAAAATACTTCAGTTGAGGGGATCATAAGAAACAAACGCTATCGAAGCTCTGCTTTTAGCCCCTTTTTCTACCCCATGGAGTAAAAAAAAACCGGGGCAAATGTTTGGTAAGCCCTGCGTGATAAGAGGGCCTCCCTTTTTCATCCCCTCTATCAAAAATAAAAGGGCCTTTTTGGTCCACCTATAGGAAATTTTAAAAAGGGAATTTTTCATGTGAAACTTTTTACGGGCCTTTTTAAAACCCCTTCCTCCTCCCGGAAACAGGGCCTGGAAAACCCCCCGGGAATTCCCCACGCGTTTAAACCGGGAACCTTTCAAAAAACCCGCTTTTTCCCTTTTTTTGGGGCCCCCTCATTTTCCCTGCCTCTTTGGGGGAAAAGGTTTAGTCCGGATGAGCTTAAAAGGGCAATTTCTTGCCATCCCGGGGCGGGGGAAGACCCCGGGCCCCAGAGGGGATAAACTGGCTTTTTTTTAAAAATTTTTTTGTCGAGGATCTCCCCCGTTTCCCCTTTTGGGGGGGAATCTTTTAATGATGTACCCCAGGGGTAATCGTTTGGACCCTGTTTTCCCTTTTAGGGGGCATTTTTAACATTTCACCCCCAAAAGTGGGAAAAGGGGGACCCTACCCTATGCCCTAGTTTATGTCCTATTTCTTTCATAAACACTGCGCTAAGCTTTTCGAAAAAATTATCGCCTTGGCCCCTTAGCCCCTTTCCCTAAACCCGCTTTTCACCCTAGATCAGGTCGGGTTCCCCCCCTTTCCAGGGGGGGAGGGGAAAAACCCCTTTTTAAAAAAATTTTCTTTTTACTTAAGCATTTCCATGTTTTCCAAATTTCCCTTTGGGTTATTGCTTTTTCTTTTAGACCCCCAAAAAAAGGCTTTCCAAACCGAGGGGGAATTTGGCTTTTTCTTGGGGGGGGGTACTGGAGGGGTCGGGGTTTGGGGACCGGCGATGATGGAACCCCCATAACGGGCTCTTTATCAGGCCCCCCCCGCACAAATCCGAGTTTTTTTTGGTGGCTCTTTTTTTCCCCTTTTTTATGTTTTGGAAAATTGGTCCCAGGCAGGGAGGGTCCTTTTTCCCCTTTTACTCTTTTATCCTGGAAATTTGAGAAACCTTTTCTGCAGGCCAAAAAGAGGGATAAACCTCCACCCGGGGCTTTTCGCATTGCGGGGGTCAACGGGGTTTAATTTTGCTCGGCATTCGCCGTTTGACTTGTTGCGTACCTCCGGGAACCCCTTTGGAGTCAATTCCCGGGCCCAGTTACTCAGGTTTTTAAAACCCAAATTCGGGGACATTACCCAAAAAAGGGTCAACTTGCCCAAAAATTTAAGCCCTATGTTTAAAACATTGCAGAGGGTCCACTAAAGGCAACTGGGGTTTTCCTTCCTTCCCCCCTTTTTCCGGGGCCCAAACCTCTTCTTTTAATTTTGGGGGGAGTACATTTTTTTCCCCCGGCCAGCTTGGATAAGATTTTTTGACCTTAACTTTTGCACTATTCTTCTAAAATCTTTGTGCCCTCTTGAAGTGGGATAGGAAGGATTTTCTGTTGGATGGGGCCCTTTAATAAAATTGGGTTAAAAATGAACGCCCTTTCCTGTCTTCTGTACTTTTTTCCAAAACTATCCCTATTGTGTTTCCCATGCCCTTTCTTTGCGGGCCTTTTCCGAAAAATTGATTATTTGACTTTGTAGGGGGCCCGGAAAGCCCCAGTTTGGCTTTTTATTTCTATTCTCCCCGGGGCCCTAAACCCGAGGGAGGTCTGGGTTTTTGCCAGACTTTTTTTTTTTACTATCTTGCAGAAACCCTTTTTGACTGGGTTTGGACTTTTTTTCATAATTCATCCCCCAAAAAATGGGCCCAACGGGAAAATCTTTGCTTTTTTATGGACCCCCGGTACCCGGGCACTGCCCTGGTTATCCCCCAACATGTTTCCCAAAAAAAAATTTTAGAAAACAAAATTTCCCATTTGACCCAATTTTCCCTTTTTGGGGTTGGCAGACGGTTCCCTTGAAGTTTGATTTTTTTTAGTTTTCGGGGCCCCCTTTGTACCCCCTTAGTGGGAAACCCAGCTTTTTTTGGAACCTATTGCCCGGTTTACTTAAGCAAATTTGGGAAATTTTATTTCCGCCCCTCTTTGATTTTTAGGAAGGTTCTTAACAAAAATTTTCCCTTTTAAAAACCTATCAAGAACCCCCACCCATGGCTTTTAAATCAAAAAAAGGTTTTTTTTTAGGGTTTAAATTACTATCAGCTGAGGAAGGCCTCTTTTTTTCCCTGGGGGGGGCTTGATTTGGGCCTTTCCCGGGCTCTCTTTTTCCATTTTAAGAATGGTGCCTGCGGGGGTTGTGGGGGAAAAAACCGGGTCTTTCAAGGGGCTTTATAGTCTTTTGGAAACCAGTGAATTTTGGAGGGTTTTCCCCTTTCAGGCGAGCTGGGAGTGGGGCCTGGGGCAGAGGGTTTTGGGCAAAGGTATTTTACCTCTTTACCAAAAAAAGTCATCGGTTTTTTGTTGAAAGCTTTAGGAACCCGGGAATATAAAAATAGTGACAAAGTGGTATAGGGTACCGGCCCTTTCTGCCCTTCCCTTTACCCAGGGGGGTCCAATTGCTTTTGGGGGTTTTAAAAAAGGAAATTGGTTTTTCTATGTTTTTTTGTTTTGGGGGAGCTGTGCGGGGGGAATTTTAGGCCCTTTTGGCTTTTCAAAAAACTAGAATCATAATTTTATCAACAGGGGTAAGTCCTTTTTCCCATTTTATCCGGCTGTTTCTGCCTTTCCCCTCCCCGGTACCCTCTCCCGCCCTTTCCGGGGTTTTGGGCCCCCCTTTTCTTTCCTTTTCCTTTATCCTGGTGCCAAAAATGATCATCCCCCGGGTTATGGTTTTCTGGAACGAGGCCGTCGGTTTAAAATTGGCGCGGGAACTCCATACCTTTCAGCGTTGGAGGGAAAATCCGCAATGATTTTCCCCCCAATTTTGGCCCAACCCCGCCCCCCTTTCAGATTTGGGAAGCTGATTTGGGCCCTTTTTTCAGTCGGACCCTTTAATTTTTGTTTCCCTTTGGGCCCGTTGAGGTTTCACGCGCTTTTCCTTTTTCCTTTACATTTGCTGGGTTGGGGTTTTTTTGGGGGACGGTGACACTTTTTTCAGGGGGCCTTTAGGGGCCGGCTGTTAAAACCCTGTTATTTATTGTTTTTTTGGTTTCCTTTGTTTTTATTAAGTTTTTCCACAAGATTTCAATGTTTAATTGGGTGGAAGCTTCTTTTCACGAATTTTCAGAGAGGTAAAAAATTTTTAAAAGGGTTTTCCCAAATTGGGGACCCCATTTTTAGATCGCCTTTTTGTGGGGTTTTTTGGGGTCCCTCGGAGGGGGGGTGTGGGTGGTAGGGTTTTTCCCTCCAATAGCCCCCCCCCTTTTTTTTCCTGTAGGGCCCCTTTGAATTTCTGTCACGTATTTTAATTTTTTTTGTATTTTTAATTTGGGGGGATTTTTTAGCATACCTGTGTGTGTTTAATTTTTCTTTTTTTTTTCTATTTGGGGCTTGATTTTTGGGGTTAAAAAAATTTTTTTTTTTGAATGAGAAAAAAAAAAGTGAAGCCTCTGAGAGCAGCAGCCTGACTTACATGCCCTTAGTTTCCTGACAGTTTACATTAGACACGACACGCTTGAGTTGTTTGCACTTCTTATCTGATGGCAGGGAACATGAACCAGCTTTGAAGGGACTGAGGAGAAAAGATTCTGTGTCTTTTGAATAGAGAATCCACTGGTTGTAATATAATTATCTGAGTAAACATGCAGCTGCTCCCTGCTCAGCCCTCCTCTCCCCCTGAGCAGTTCATGAACAAATGAAAGACTCTGCCTGCTCAGAGCTTATCTTCTCTCCTGAACAGATAAGAGGGAGAAACTTGTGCACAATACAGTTATCCCCTGTGGATTAGCCAAATAACATGTTTGCTCAAATACAGAGACTGAGTATCAGGAGTGTGCATGGCAGGTGGAGCGATGACATCACAGAGGAGGTACTTGATTTTTTAAATAAAGAAACACAACGCTCCTTTTTCACGCCTCAAGAGGGGAGCATCAGCATGTTAGGTGAGAAACTCACTTCTTGGCAAAACCCCTTTAAGATGTGTTCACACGGCTTAGATGGACGCTGTTTTGGACACGGTTCTCAGAGCATTTCCGCGCCCCAAATGCCTCCAATATGTCCCCAGTTAATTTCATTGATTCCTATGTAAAATAGCGCTGCAGTTCACACACAAGGTTTTTAGGAACTTCTTCGGAAGCTGTTTTGGGCACCGAAAAAGAAGTATCATGTCAATTCTTGAAGTGTGTTTTAGGCATGTTTTTTTTACACGTTTTCAGTGCATTGAACCTGGCTATTAATTAGTATGGGTGAAAACAGTGTTGAAAACCTCATCCAAAAAAGTGCTGAGAAACACATCTAAGAGTGCTTTCACACAGTGCGTTTTTGATGCGTTTTTCAATGCATTTTTTGTGCAGGAAGGTACAGCAATTAATTGCTGTACCTTCCTGCACAAAAAATGCATTGAAAAACGCATCAAAAACGCACCGTGTGAAAGCACCCTAAAACCTCTTCTTAAGAAGCGTGTTTCAGGGGGGGTTTGCTGCTGTTTTGGGAGCGGAAATCAGCCGTGTGAACATATCCTTATGCAGAACATGAGGCGGTTTTCAGACGAGTACTGGAGGCTGATTTCAGCATTAAAAAATAAATCTCGAAATGATGGGTGTGAACAGCGCCTTACAGCTCAGGTATAGGCACCACTTCTGTGTCAGGGTGTGAGGGGCACATGTTTATCCCCCCTTCACCTGCTGTAACTTTGGGGGGAGCCCTCTTCCTGCACCGTGTATCACGGCAGGCAGGTAGCAGCGGCCACCTCGCCTCACACTGCGTCACGCATCCGCTGCGCTGCAGGAGGTTTCCCGCCCGCAGGCGACCACGTGACCACGCCCCCTGCAGGCGGCCGCTTGTAAGTGTCGCAGTCGGAGGCGCCGCCGCTCGCATCCCGGAGATATGACGCAGCGCTCGGAGATCCCGCGGGACGTGCTCCTTCTCCTCAGAGGTGACTGTGGCGGGGACGCGGGGTGTCCGGCTGATGGAGAGGCGGTCACTGTCTGCTGGGGGAGGGCGCTGGGAGCTGTCACTCAACTCATGTGTAACAATTGTGTCAGGAGGACAATGGACCAAATGTGGGGAGACTTCAAGTGCAACAAATTGTAACTATGTTGCAGATAACTTGGGGACAGTTGGCACAGGGCGGTCTCCGGGGTGACCGTGCCATGCGCCTCGCTGTGCGGCTGCGTTCACACTGGGCTGCGGATTTTAGTTGTGGACGAGTCACAGGTTTTACTTTGGATTATTTCTAATTTTACTTCAACAAAATCCACAGAAAAGGTTTATCCGATTTTTAGCTCAGATTTAGCTTTTTCCCATTGACGTCTGTGTAAAAATAAATCTGCAAATAGATGCAATGTCCAGCGATCCGGTAGCATAAAAAGAAATTTATTTGAAGCATGTAAGGGAAAAAAACTAATGCGTTTCAGGCTACACACAAGACCTAATTCATAGCAAGGACTCTATAGCCTGAAACGCGTCAGTTTTTTCCCCTTGCTTCCTATATGCTTCAAATAAATTAATTTTTTATGCTATTGGATCACTGGACATTGCCTCTGTTTTGCTAATTAGGGTTTGTTCACATGGCATAATTGCGGCGCACATTTCGCCATGTATTTACACTTTAAAATGCGCGCCACAATTACGGTAATTCATAGAGAGCTATGAGTTACGCGTCGTCTCCCCGGGCATACAATCCGATCGTCCTGTACGCCGGGGGAGAGAAGTGACAGGTCACTTCTTTGTGGCGCTTACACGCTGCTGATAATGGAAGTGAATGGGGCCGACCCCCCGGTGCTTTGGAAGTATGCACTGATCAGCGCGTACTTCCAAAACACACGGCGTACTGCGGCGCGTACAGTACGCGCCCCAGTACGCCGTGTGAACATACCCTTACACAGCGGACCCCGTGGGCCGTGCGATCCTCTATCTGTGATGGTTTGCTTTTGAGAAATCTATAAAATAAATCCACGACAAAATCCACAGGACATCTGCCCGGTGTGAACACGCCCTGGAATTGCACATCGCGGAGGTGACTCGAAGTTTTGCAGAAAATCTATCAATTGAATGACTAATCCCATAGGTTAATATAAGCTGTGATAACGCGCCGCCATACAAAAAAGCAACTGCATAAATCAAAGCCGCCGTCACCCATGTGTTGTCTGAATCTCTCCTACAACGGACCTAATTAGGATTCTGTAATCCATTTTCATAGGAGGTTTTTAGCACAGGTATGATGAGCGCAGCAGCGGAGGCACTGGTTAATGACCTGGTCACACGGCAGCGCAGCCGGACCCTCTCACAGCTTTTTTTTATTTTTTTGTTCACGTTTTGAGGATATTTCTTGGAAAATCTTGTGTTCACACATTGGACTTCACCTATCGGACATATCTGATATGTGATCCTTGGCAGAAATCTGAGGCAGAGTCTTGGATTTCTGATGAGGATTTTCACCTGAGGCTATGTTTACACAGCAAATGTTAAAAAGCCGTCCAAAATCCAACGGCAATTTAACATCGCTGTACAGCGGTCAGTTTTTGGATTTCGCACCGGCCTAGTACATTGACTGTACGGGAGTCTGCTGGAAGATGGAACCCGTTCTATCTTCCGTCAGTTTAGAAAGCCGACAGTAGAAAATCTGTGCTGTATAGACTTCTATGGGCAGAAGATTACAGTTGAATTTTTGTGGATTCTAAAGGCAATGTTTACACGGCTTATTGCCGACGTAATTGTGGGGACGGATTTCGCCCCGCATTTACGCCGGCAGCTCGCCTGCCCCATAGACAGTCATTCACGGCGGGTACACGCCGTAAATAATGTGCATGTACCTTTCTCCCCCCTCGGCGTATTCGCCGAGCGGGGAGGAGAGACGGATTCCACTGTTCTCTATGAGAACTGTGGATTACCGAAATCAGCGCCCAAATACTGAATCTTTTTAAAAATCTGACTGTAATCCTGCACTGTGTAGACATTGCCTTAGGCCATGTCTCCACAGCAATGTTAAAATAATTTTGGAAATCCGACGGTAATTTAACTTTGTCGCACCGCTGTTTTTTGCACAAAAACTGTGGTCGGATTTCAGATTCCCGGTGGACCACTACGTAGGCTGCACAGGAATCTGGCGGAAGATAGAACATGTTCTAACTTTCGCTGGCTGACGGGAGGCTCAGTAGAAAACCCCTGCTGTGCAGACTACAGCACGGATTTTCAACTGAGGTCTAGACAGCACTAGGTTCAGTCGGATTTTTGGCGGATTATAAATACTGAATCTGCCGTAAATCCGATGAAAAACCCATGTTGTGTAGACATAGCCTTAGACTGGGTTCACACGGCTTATTTGCGGGGCGTAATTAAGCCCCGCAATTACGCCGTGTGGACGGGGGCGGGAGCGGGGGCGCACCTCGCCGGCCCATAGACTTTCATTACCAGCGGCGCGTATACGCCGCTAGTAATTCACATGTCACTTCTCTCCCCCCGCGGCGTATTTGCCGAGCAGGGAGAGGAGACGTAATCCATAGTTCTATATGAGAACTGTGGATTACCGTAATGACTGGGATGTATTCCAGCCGTAAATTGCGCACTCCGGCACGTAATTATGGACTGAAATACATCCCATTTTAAGCCGTTTGAACATAGCCTTTGGCTCTGTTAGCACGGCTGATTTGTAGGCTTATTTTTAAGCGCTGAAATCAGCATCAAATACTCATCTGAAAACCGCCCCATATTTTGCAGTTTTCAGATGAGGATTTGATGAGGTTTTTTCATGTGGTTTTTCAGCGCTGTTTTTATGCTGAAACACCCATACGCATTCTTTGCCAGGAAGGTCGTTGGGTGCAGATCTGTGTCCAAAACACACCACACTTTGTGTGAGGTGTCTTGTACACTGTATTGAAATATCAGGACATTGCTTCTTATGGGATTTTTACTTGCCTCAAAAATTTACATGTTACTTATTTTCCAGCACTGGAAACGGCACTGAAAATAAGCGAAAAAAACACGTTGTATGAAAGGCACAGTTGTACATAGGAGTCAATAGAAATTAACTAGAGGTATTTAACAGTCGTTTTGAGGACGAAATCCACACCAAAATTGCTCCAGAAACCGCATCAAAATCGGCCGTGTGAACATAGCGTTATAGAAGTGATATTTGCTTCTGATTGGATCTCGGTTACCCCATACCAGAGTGGAATCTGAGGGACATATCCGTTCCTTTTTTTTGCCACACCATGGATTTGCAATCTGTAATGTGGAAAATCCATGCTGTAAAATAGTGTGAACTGCAGTGTGGACTGGCCACTAAGATGAATGGCAGTCGAATTACATGAGGATTGTTGCGTTAAAACAATCATGAAATCCTCATCAAATGTCTCCTTAAAATCCTTAAAGAAAACCTGTCACATGGTTTTTGCCCCCCTGGCTGAGTACAGAACAAGGTAGTGTCAGACATGTGGTTTCCAGCACGGTGTCTCTTATTCTGTAAGATGCTGTAGTTTTTGTGTATTTAATGCTCAAATCTGCAGTTTTCAGCCAGAAAAGAGTCATTCGAAGAGTCCTTGAGAGTGTCAGTTTTTTTCAAACCCGGCCAATCGGAGGCTAGCCCCGCCCACCTCAACTGACAAACCTATTACTTTTAATAGGTAGAAACGTGCATAAGTGTCAGTGGGCGGAGCTAGCCTTTGGTGGGTGGAGCTAACACCTGCTCATGAATAAGATTTGAGGGGTAAATGCTCTAAAACTGCTGCATCTTACAGAATAAGGGGCACAGCGCTGGACACTAGCTTGTGCTGCCATCAGCAAGGGGGGCACAACCTATGTGACAGGTTCCCTTTAAAGGGGTTTTCTCACTAGAAAGATTAGCTTTCAACATGAAGGGACAGTTAAATGAAGGCTTTTTCTAAATACATCGGTCAATCAATTTTACTTTAGTTATATGAGATAAAAGCGTTTTTATGTGCTCTGAAGAGCGCACAGGTTTCTATGGTTACTTGCATACTAGATTGACGGCTGTTATCTGACGACCTGAGAGCAGGGAGACAAGGTCATCTCACTGATGGACGGAGATTGAAGCAAACAAATTATATCTAACAAGATTAGCTTCACTAAACAAAAGTTATATGAGGACTGAAAAGCATGTAATCTTGTTTGAGATAACAATCTCTTACACTGTCAGAGTAACAGCTCCCTAGAAACTGAATATCTATCTTGATCGCAATAGCGAAGGTTCAGGCAGGAGGAGTGAGCTGCTCTTGCCTGTGATCGTCGCAGTATACTGATCTCCTAAATGACAGCCCAGAAGCTTTACTAAAGCATCCGGGCTGTCTGGTGATGTCACAATGCCTGCAATGCATTGTGGGCATGGTGATTGACAGTCGCTATGAAGACCAGTACACGGCAGCAATGCTGTCTACTGGTCTGCCTTGTAACAGCGATCTGAAGAAAAGTGAAAAAGTACAAAAAACCCCCCACGAAAAATAAAATAAAATCTCGTACACCGCCCTTTTACAAACGCCAATTGCCCCCCCAAAAATAAAATACACATATTTGGTATCGCCACGTGCGGAACGGCTCTTTGCTTGTTTAAGCTGCAACAAAATGTTAGCTGGGTTGTACCTGTACACAGTATGTATATAATAGAAAGTCCTGATGGTAGGTCAATAATTGAGTCACAGATACCTGAAAAAATGTTTTTTTTCAATTCCAGATGCAGAGACTTTTCTGTCCACTTGTCTTCAGCATGAACCTGTGAGCAACAAAGCAAGAGAGGTTGGAGAAGAAATACTCCAGGAGTTCAGGATAACGCGAAATCGGTACAGTGGTTTATGGCAGCCATATCTGTTGATGTTCAGTAGCTGCTACGAATGTGAATACGCTTGGTTTAAACTAAATAGATGTGTAGAATTTCAGTGGTCCGGGAGCCAAGGTTTTCAAAATCTTCAAATCTTATTGATTTAGATGGTGGAAGCTGAACATACAACAACTAATGCTAATGACACCTCCCTCACACGTGTGTGCTCCGCTTGACATTGAAGTGTAACAACCCAGTCTATCTTTCTGAGACATCTGCCATAAGGAGAAAGTCGGGGCAACCCCGTTCACATTAGATGGTCAGTTGATCCTACAGAAATTATCAGGTGTAGCTGAAATTAAAGGGAACCTGTTAAGTTATTTATGCTGCCTGGACCACAGGGAGCATAAGATATTTACTAGTTTCCTTGCCTTAGTAAAGGGTGTTTTGCCCTAAAATACTTCGAAATTCCATTGTAAAACATGTTGTGAAACTGAGCCAGATATTGTGGGAAGTGCAGCGGCCAGAGGAGAGGAGTCTGACAAGTTCCTCCCTTGTTTGCCTGTAGGAAGAGACCGCACATTGGACTCCTGTCTGTCACTGACGGCAGCATAAGCTAGAGACAATCGTGCTGCTACCGGTGGTCTGTTATTTATTGTGTAATGTATTCTAATTTTTTAGTATTGAAATCTCAAGTTCATGCTGCCAGAGATGAGGGTGCTAGCCCTGCCTACCTGTCACCTATTCTGCCAATTAATGCAAATAGGTAGAAAATTTCACATAAGGCAAGTGGGTGTGGCCAGTACCGGGTGGGCAGGGCTAATGCCCACTGATGAATTAAGTGTACTCCTCTCTGTCAGCTTGGATAGCATTAAATGCTATAAAACTGCAGTAAATTTCTCAGTAAGTAACAGACTACTGGAAACAGTGTGTCTGTCATTAGCTTATGCTGCCCTCAGAGATGGAGAGGAGTCCGATATGCGGTTTTTCTTCACTCAGCTCAGCTTAACAGAAAAGTCTCTCCTTCTAGATAAACATAGGGGAGACCTGTTAGCGCAGCTGAGCCTGGTGGAGAGAAGCCCACATTGGGCTCCTCTCCGCTGTCAGTCAGCGAGGGCACTCTTTACATGCCTAATGCAGCTTAAAAACTCATTTACTGCTGATTGGCACATGTCTGCATCCAAGCAGCGGCCTCTGTGACTGTGTACTGTACTGTGGCCATCATTGCTGAGCTGTAATACCAGTACTGAGGCAGGTGTCCTCTGAGGCCGCAGGTTGGCTGCAGCAGTCATGTTCTACACAAAGAACAGAGCGCCCACCAGAGCTTCTACACTGGATTGCTGGGCAATTGAAGAGGTGGGTGTAGTTTTGTTCACATTTCCTCGCATTTTAATTTTTTTTTGTAAAGATCTAGCCATGAACCTATCCAAAACCATTCAAACCTCCTGGTTGTCGGGATTGGTGTATGATGGCCCTTCTGTCTCATCTGTAGGTGGAGATAGGACTATGATTTCAACAGTCCATTTCTTTTGTTCTTGGGGAGATAAGTCACCCCCAGAAGTGTCTGGTGGATTTCTCCCTTTTTTTTCTATGTAGAACACTCAACTGGCCGAGCATTCATATGTATGGGGGGAGAGACAATAGCTTTCTAATGTCATAGCAACTTAGAGGGTATGTCCCCTTTATGGTTAGGGCCACACAGAACATCATCACGAGCCACAAATTGGGCACCTCAAATTGATATCCCGTTTATTTAGACTTGGGGTATGTTCACACGGTGTCTTGCGGCGCATACCTGTGCGTGCCGCAAGATGCCATGCGTTTAGAAGAACACACTGATCAGCGCAATATTCTAAAGCGCAGCCAGCCCCGTTCACTTTCATTATCCCGTATACGCCGGAGAGAAGTGACATGTCACGTCTTTCTGCTGTCATTCAATACGTGGCGGGGAAGACAGCAGGTAATCCTAGCTATCTATAAGAGCTATGATCACCGTAATTGCAGGACGTGTTTCGGAGCGCATTGCAGCGAAATTATGCCCCAAAATACTCTTGAAAGATGCCGGGGAAAAACCCCTTATTTGTACAATTGGTTTTTGTAGCACTGAGCGTTCCCCATAGCAAGTGACATCTGCCTAAGTGACCGGCTACGATGTCTAATGCGCCAATAAATTGTTAGCCGCATTTTTTCGAAGCCGGGGCACTTTTTTAATTGCCTAACTTGTGTACGGGGGGTGTCGCCCCACACTCGTAATATAAACAAATGAAGTGGTTGGGAAAAAAATGGGTTTTCATTACTTTTTCGGACAGGCAACCTGTTTCAATGTGGTCGCCTCACCTGAGGAGTCAGTGAGCTAGATTTGCTGTTGGGGGAAAAAAAATGTGCAATGTTTTTCAACTTACACCAGTACAATAATAATAACTAATTTACGATAATTATCAAACTATATAAATTATTAAAATTGATCAAATAAATTTAATATAATATATTATTATCTATCATAGCCTTTAACATTTTTTGCCCATTACTAATGCCCTAATTTGATAATGACCAAACACACAGCAAAGTGCAATAAACTTAGACAAAAAATTTTTATGACGCAAAAAAACCCATTTTGCAACATTCAGGCGCATTTGATACTGAAAACGAGACTCGACAATTCACTTTGAAGCGCCTCTCTTCATACATGTCTCCCTATGTATAGTAAGATCCTTAGGACCATAATGTATATTTAGATGGAATCTGTCTCTCCCGGAAGTCACTGTAATAAGTTTTATCATGTTAAAGGGCTTTCCTAGGATTACATTTTCTTAGTCGGCGCCTTCCTCATTAGAAATGTCTTTAATGATATAATTCTGACATAAAATCTAATCCTGGAAACCCCCTTTTTATATGCCTGTTAAAGGGGTTGTTCGCACAATGTCTTGGGGTTTTGAATTAAAGATCTTTAAAAACAACACTGATGCATATATGTTCTTACAAAAGTCCACTTCACTTTGATTATCCCTGTAGTATTACCTAAAATGACATCAGCTTCTCTGATCTCTATAGTGGCAAGACGCTGTTAATCCTATCTTTTACGAGCTAGTCAGAGTCAGAAGGGGACTCATCACCAATTTGAAAAAACAGGTCGAAGAGCAGGAGCCCCTACCTCATAGAGTTGGGCTACTGGAGTTCTGGAGCTAGGGATGGGGGGAGTGACCTGGCTCGTGTCCATGCTGCTATTGTATTAACCCTGTTTTGTGCCCCCTTCTTAATGTCCTAACAGGATAAGGGGTGTGCACCAGCCATTGACACATGTGGGGTTACTATTAATCATGAAAATGTTTCAATGTGACTATACTAATCATAGCAGATCGGGGGGATGTGCAATTTTGTTCCTACCTGAAAATTAAAGTGACACAAAACCTAAAAATTAGTAACACTCCTTGTTGTTTAATATAATAATTAACTATGAAGCCTAACAGGGGCATTATAAAAATGCTCCCCCGCCTAATTAGGACCAACAACAGCAATCATGATACTTTAACACCATATGATCGCACCCTCCTGCAACATCCCAGGCGCATTGATACATGAACCGAGAGCAAACGAACCCCTCTCCCCCCCTTGAATAGAAGTATACTTAGGCCTTGTATGATGGGAATGTTGGGAAGCAGAAAAATTTTACAGAAACCAAGGGAAACACGCCCCTCTTCCTTATAGGAATGACTTAATGATAAAGCTGCGAAAAATAGACCAAACCCTTTTATATGCAGGTTTTCGTTTTTTACAGTGGCAAATGGTGTTTTATGTTACAGGTAATAACTTTTATTTACTTGTATATTTAATTAATTGGATAAGTAAAGGAGCTGCTGCCTGAGCGCGGGCTTGCTTCTATAGATTTCAGATGCTTTTTATGAGCAGCACCACTCAGAGCCTTTTTGTTAGCTCTATAAGCCAGCACACATGTTGTGGTATTTGTGGTTGCTTCCGGGAAGTTAAATGAGCCGTGTATCACAGTTTGAGCATCTTGTATTTTCAAATAGGGTTTTTTTTTAACATGTAGTAACAATTTACCTAGTTGTCTCCAACCGTAAATGCTTATGTATATTTAGTGTGATTGATACTAAATAATCGAGGGGACCTGTACCTTAGTAAACACGTGTAGTCACTATAAGGCTATATTCACATGGCTTATTTTGGGACGTATTTCAGCCCGTAATTCGCGCAGTACGGCATGAAATACGTCTCAGTCATTACGGTAATCCACAGTTCTCATAGAGAACTATGGAATACGTCTCCTCTCCCTGCTCGCTCAATAGGGCGAGCGGGGGGAGAAGTGACATGTCAATTATTCACGGCGTATACACGCCGAGAATAAAGAATGTCTATGGGGCCAATGGGTTGCTGGCCACCCCCGCCCCGCCCCCCGAACACACGGCGTAATTGCGGGCGAAATACGTCCCACAATTTAGCCGTGTGAACATAGCCTAACATTACTGTTTTGAAGCATCTTTTCGTAGAACGTGTGGTATTTTATTCCTTCTGAAAGTATATGAATAAATTGGCATTTTACCCCTTTAAACTGGTGTATCACTACTTAATGTGACACTGTCCAGTCAGTACTCATACTGTCAACCTGTAGGGACACCGCCTATGGACGTGAAGAATTGTAACACCCTGTCTATTTTTCTCATCCGTTTCTAGATGCAATTACTAATGAATTTTCAACATAGACTTCTAAAACAAATTTTTTTTTTAATTGTTTATTCCTGTTGAATGCAAGTGTTTACTAAAGCTATAGCCCCTTGATAAAGGCAGGTGGCAAAACGCACGTTGGAGTGTTACTTGTGGCTTTGCCCTCTTCTTCCTGCATTTACACTGGTAAAGGCAATAAAATACACCCAAAACAATGTTCTAAACACTTATCATAGTGTAAATGGCGTCACGTATTTTACATTTCAGTCTGTGCGTATTTTACTCTCGTAATTTTCGGCGTGCCTGCAAGGAATTGACATTTCATTTCACGCCGCGTATACACTTGAAAGAATTAATAAAGTATAAGCGGCAGAAATCTGCCCTGGGCACCACACTTCATTCCCGTGTCGTTTCAATGAAGACTTTTTCAGCGCGCAAATGTATGTGGCACAAATGCACCCTGAAACAGTTGTAAGTTAGACTAGACCGTCTTACAATGCGACACATTTATCATCGTGTTCATAAATCTGTCGCATGTTGAAACTGTCTAGACTATACATCACTTTTAAGTTGACTTACTTTATGCCCCTAACAGCGCTCAAATTTTGGCGCACACCAAGCCGTGCCCCTTTTATATATAGCCACTACCCTTTGTGGAGACCACACCCCTTTTGTTGGATGAGGCGCAGAAGTCTCTAGAAACTGTTTAGAACATAACATAAATGTGTGGTAAAGCATGTACACCATTATTTTTTACTCAAATTATGCCACAGTTCTGGTGCAGCAACTTTCATACATCTGGATCTATATGGTTATGCACTTCAGTTTTGTTATGTGAAGGGGTTGTCCAGCTCCTAAAATATAAATAAATATATATATAAATATATATATATATCATGCTCCTCTCCTAGGGCCCCAATAAAAAAATAAAAAAAACCTTCTATACGCGCCATCCCCTGGTTTTCGGTTGCAGCACGTCCCTCTGGTCTTCGGTTTCTACTCTTGTACTTCGAAGTGAGCACATCACCACCACAGCCGCTGATTGCCTGCTGCCGTCACATACTACTACTTACATCACTGCTCAGAGCTACTCACTACTGAATGATGATTTTATAATTCAAAACGCTTTATTTGAAAACGATGAAATAAATACAGACATGCGAGATAACATAGAGACTAAAAAAGTCTCAACCATAAAAAGACCTAAAGCAGCATTAAGCAGAATATACATCAATCAAAATATAAATAATGCAAAACCTCAACATCCGAATATACTGAATGATGATTTAAACGAGGGGGATGTGAGTGCTGCAGCCAACGAACCTTTTTTTGGTTTGTTTTTTTAGGAACTGGACAACCCCTTTAATTCTCATGTTGTAATGTTACTTTGTTTCCTGTATATAAGAATTTTGTATATAATTGTAGGTTGAAATTACACTACTCACAAAAAGTTAGGGATATTTGGCTATTGGATGAAATTTATGATTTCCCGCTCCAGTGATATTCTATCCTGAAAGTCGGTCATTTCAGTCGTAGCATGCAATGTTCATTTTCTCATCTCAAACACTTTAATATAATAAAAGCCAAAAACAGTGGAGGGTGTGCACCATCAACAAATGTCAGTGCCTCAATAACATTTCATGTTGCCCTGACCATCAATTACAGCTTGACAGACATTTCATGCTGTTCACAAGTGGAGTTGTTGATTGCTGAGGCCTGGCCTCCCACTCTTCATGAAGGGCGCCCCTCGGGTCATTGAGGTTCAGGGGTACTGATTTGTGAGCTTCCACATGACTACTCAGCTGATCCCAGAGGTTCAGGTCTGGAGAAAGTGCAGGCCACTCCATCTGAGATACCCCAGTCTCCCTAGTGATGCGACCTTGATGAGCTGCAGCATTGTCATCCATGAAGATTAAATTAGCCCTGTGTTGTTCATGCAGAGGCACAATGACTGGATTGATGATGTTATTCAAGTAGAAGAGGCTTGTCACATATCCTTCTCTCTGTGACAGTCTAAGCTCAGTGGCTACTTCCGTCTGAGAGCTTGTTGATGAATTGTCTTGGTCTCATGATCTGAACAGCATGATGAGGAGGACTGTTTAAATCCCAATTCAAGTTGATCCCCTACATTTTTGGGCGATTCAGGGACCAGACAACTGTTGTGAATTTTGCTATTGAGCTCCTTGTTAGAGATCAGCAAGTTGTGCAAAAAGTACTGAAATATTGAACAGTTGGACCCGTGCATCTAAAGGGAAGAGAGTTTCATTTAGTTCATTTAAAAAAAAAATCAAGAAATGTTATGTTTATTCTCAAATTTCAACCAAAAGCCAAATATCCCTAACTTTTTGTGAGTAGTATATATGAATTTTGCATCTGATTGCTTGGTGGAATCCTAATAATAATCTTTGTACACTGTGTAGTAATTTACCCATTTTGCAGCACTTTTGTATGTTTTTTAATTGTTTTTAATCATTGTGACAACCTGTGATTTCCGATAAAGTAATATAATTATTTGGATCATGTTTATATTACAGAATATATTTTTTGTTGTTATTTTGGCCACTATCATTGAATAGGTTTATAATTTACTAACTCTGACGTCCGGAGAGCCGAGAGGTCCACTTTTATTTGTTTAAGGGTATAAAGCTATGCCTGGATGGCGTTGATTCATGAATATTGATATAGTAACGTGGTCCTTCCTGTTGCAAAAAGCCCTAAATACAATGCTAAACTTAGCAGCTTTCTGTTCTACTTCTATCAGGGTTACTCACCAGTTATTTCATGGTAATGTCTGACGTCTACTATAAGCAGCAGTGTTTACGTAACTGAGTAATTACTAATGTGGCAGCGCATTGAAGTAATGGGGACATACTAATTCAGGCTTCCTGCTTATATATATTCGTTATGTTTTATTACCTGCAGCAGTTATTTTCTCTCCAATCATCGAGTGACAGCTGGAAATTCTATGGGGAAATATCTATCAGGTTTGACGGTCGGATGCACTTTATTAGAAAAAAACATTTTCCTAAGGTTAAAAATTACGCAATAACCTTGATCCTTCTCATTATTACGTGTGAAAGAAGGAGTCAGACTTTGTCCCAGTATAGGGACATGATTTCCAAGCCTTTGTGCTGGGGTTACATCTGCCTATTTATGACCATTTCAATGTAGAAATAATACGTCTTCATTGTATAGAAAGAATATAATTATAGCCCTGTGCTTATAAACCTTAAAGAGAACCTGTCACATTGAACATGCTATCTGATCTGCTGGTGGGATTTTACAAAGTAAGAAGAGCTGAGAGGTTTGATATGTAATTTTGTTTGGAAAAGTCAGTAGAAACTTTAGTTTTTTCATTTAATTTACTGCTTATTCTGGATTAAAGGGGTTTTGCCCAATCCTTTTCATACCCCCTGATCCAGCTTTCAGTCGGTGCTAGAAGGGGGGTGTGTGAATGTTTGAATTCGTATCATGTGCCCCAGCACAGAATCACCAGGTCTTTCCTCTTGTAGCAATGAAAGGTTGTTTATGTAAAGAGCTGTGAGTAGTTAATGTGCTCAGGGGTAAAACTTTTGCCCCAGGCCAAGGGTCCGTTCAAACCCCTCGGAACCAAACCTGGGGATTTTTTTTTTTTTATCAATGCAAAACCCTGATTGAGGATTCTTTTTTATTTATTTGCACGTTTGACAAATTTTACAAAGGCGTACGAGGACGGGGGTAGGTGCAGCCCCGGGGTTTTGGGAAATCAGTAGCTGCCTGAGAGGAGGGGTGATGTCTGACCGGACTAGGAGTCTCGCCCTGGGCGTATCCCCGGAGATGAGCTTAAACAGGGGTCACTAAAAGAGCAGCTAAGACAAAAACGATCCAGAATTTTTAATAATGATGAATGGTGAAAATGTTTATTATTTAATTTACAAACTTCCCACGTCAATTTTACTTCGTGGAAAAACCCCTTTAAGGAGTCCAGTGGGCGGTCTTATCAGTGACTGATGGCTTTCTCTGTATGCACACTCATATCTCATAAGACCACCTAATGGGCTCCTAAACCCAGAGTAAGTCATAAATTAAATGAATGAAATACAAGTTCTACTGAATCTTTCCCTAAAAAGCTACATATCAACCTGCTCAGCTCCTCCTGCTCTATAACATGCTGCTTGCAGGTAAGGTAGCACAATCACTGTGACCGGTTCCCTTTAAACAACACTGCTCAAAAAAATAAAGGGAACACTAAAAATACCACATCCTAAATCTCAAAGAATGAAATACCCCAGTTGCAATTCTTTATTCATTGCATAGCGGAATGAGTTGAGAACAATAAAACATAAAAACAGTCAATTAAAATCTAAATTAATAGCCCATGGAGTCTGGATTTGGAATGATACTCAAAATCAAAGTGGAAAATCAATTTTCAAGCTGATCCAACTTCAGTGGAAATGCCACAAGACCAGGAAATGAGGCTCAGTAGTGTGAGTGGCCTCCACGTGGCTGGATGATTTCCCTTCAATGCCCGGGCATGCTCCTGATGAGGCGATGGATGCTCTGCTTTGGAATCTCCTCCCAGACCTGGATTAAAGCGTCCGTCAACTCTTGGACAGTCTGTTGTACACCGTGGCGTTGCTGGGTGGAACAAGACAAGATGTCCCAGATGTGCTGGATTGGATTCAGGTCTGGGGAACGGGCAGCCAGTCCATAGCATCAATGCCTTCATCATGTAGGCACTTCTGACACACTTTAGCCACATGAAGCCGAGCATTGTTATGTATCAGAAGGAACCCAGGGCCTCCTGCATCTGCATATGGTCTCACAATGGGTCTGAGGATCTCATCTTTGTACCTATTGGCAGTCTAGGTACCTTGGCTGGCAAATGGAGCTCTGTGCAGCCCTCCAAAGAAATGCCTCCCCACAAAATTCCTGACCCACTGCCCAGGTCCGGGACAAGCCATTTTGGTGCCCTAGTCACATGAGGCAAACGGCGCCCCCCGCCACCTTCCCTCCTCCCCCGCTGCTTGTAGTTGAAATTTTGCGCTGCAGTACACCCTGAAGTACAGACTAACTAGGGTAGTCATAACTCTCATTGAGAGCTATGATTACCCTTCAGCTTCCCCCGACACGTACTACGTGTCCGGGATAGTGAAAGTGAATAGGAATGGCTCCAACACTATTCTACCTCCATGTCCACCGCTGCCGCACAGAAGAACGTGCAGGACTCAGTGAGGCACGTAGCAGAGGAAGGAGGGGCGGTGGACCGGCCGAGCAGCAGCAGCCACTTCTAAGACTGAGTGCTGTGCTGCAGCCAGGCAGCCGCTTCTGTCAATCACAGTCTTTGTCTGTCAGACCAAGGCGTCAAATGGCTGGGGTGAATAGCAGCAAGCACTATTATGTTTATGCGCGCAGTGCCCCCCACGTGACGGGCAGGGGTGGCGCCCTAGGCGTTCGCCCACCTCTGCCTACCCATCGTCCCGGCCCTGCCACTGGCAGACCGGTCATGCTGGAGGATGTTGCAGGCAGCAGAACATTCTCCGCAGCGTCTCCAGACTTTGTCATGTCTTTCACATGTGCTCAGTGTGAACCTGCTCTTCTCCGTGAAGAGCACAGGGCGCCAATGTCGAACCTGACAATCTTGGTGTTCTCTACCAATCACCTTGCACAGTGTTGATTTGTAATCATAACATTGACTTGTGGACGTCGGGCCCTCATACAACCCTCATGGAGACTGTTTCTGACAGTTTGAGCAGATACATGGATATTAGTGGCTGCTGGAGGTCATTTTACAGGGCTCTGACACTGCTCCTCTTGTTCCTCCTTGCACAAGGAGGAGGTAGCGGTCCTGCTCCTGGGTTGTTGCCCTCCTCTGGCCCCCCTCCACGTCTCCTGGTGCACCGGCCTGTCTCCTGGTATCTGCTCCATGCTCTGGACACTGCTGACAGACACAATTAACCTTCTTGCCACTGCTCACATTGATGTGCATCCTGGATGAGCCGCATTACCTGTGCAGCTTCTGTGGGTTATAGACACTACCTCATGCTACCTCTTGGGGTGAGAGCAATGACAAAATGCAAAAGTGACCAAAACAACAGTCAAAAATTATGAGAGCAAAGAAATGGTCTGTGGTCACCACCTACAGAACCACTCCTTTATAAGGATTGTCTTGCTAATTGCCTATTATTGCTACCTGTCGACTGTTGCATTTGTACAGCAGTAGGAGAACTTGGTTCACAATCGTTGCTGATTCATAACTGGACAGGTTGATTTCACAGAAGTGTGATTGACTTGGAGTTACATTGTGTTGTTTAAGTGTTCCCTTTATTTTTTGAGCAGTGTATTTAGAGGCGCTATATTGAAATACTCAATCACTCACAGGCCACTTCTCCAGACACACACGGCCATACACTGTGACCACTTTCTTAGGAAGCGTATTCATATATCACCATGTTATAGGAGTATAGAAAGGTGCAGCGCTTTAAAGAAATCCACCCAAGCACACATGACTTTGAAAACTCGGAACATGTGTTGCCCCTGGTCTTTTGTACAATTAACAACTTTCACTGTTTCTTTAAGAGTGACAGATTATAAGATTAATTATCATATATATATATAAGAAAATGTCTTATAGTGATCATACTTGAAAAAAAGCTTATTGGTTTGTTTTCCTTTTTAGGTACTCCTTGTCCTTTCAACGGCTAGGTGAGAACATTTGACACACTTTCTGTTTTTATATCTTTGTGGACTTTTTACTTTGTATTGTGTGTGTGCTAGCTGGGCCCTGACAGTCTATCGTGCTGTAGCAAAAACAGAAACCAGAATTTACTTGCAAAAACATATTGGCCCACATTTACTATTGCTTTCGGAGATAGATCGTGTAAATGTAGGCATGCAGTCTAAATATGCCCTGGATTCATCAGTGCCTCATGCTGCTTAATAAATTTGGGCCAAATCGCAGTAAATTAAATCGTAGATCACTATAATAATTAAACTCAAATCACCGTATAAAAACTAAACTAAGATATATTTTTTATAAATATACCAACAAACAGTAGGCCATTAACCTATCTAGGACAACATGTCACAATTACATAGAGGTGGCGTAGAACAAAAAAGATAATCATGTACAAGGTCAAGCACCCTTATGGTATGTGCAAGAATAAAGAACTTTATAATGTCAATACTTGCTTACGGTTACTTGCATCAGGTTCCTCCTTAGTAAATCGGCGTGTTTCTGTTTACTTCTGAGTCAAAGCTCAACAAAACAGGGGGATAGTAAACCACACCGTCTAACCCTAATATCAAGCTATCCACCCGCTATGATCTGAAAAATGGTGGGGTCATCTCTCCAAAAAGTGTGGCCTCACCCAGCACTCACTTAGACCCTATGGAGACCCTGCAATCTTCATTTCCCCACTATCTTAAATATCATGAGTGGCAGTAGTGAGAGAGTTAGAAGAAATATTGAAATCTCAATGCGTTTCCCCCCTCTCAGCTTTAGAGAGGGTTCCTCAGGGTAAGCAGGTCAAGTTGTGGTAAGATACAGCCATAACACGCATAACCTTTGAGACTAAAAATGCAGCCCTGGCAACAGGTGTGTCTAAAAATATATATTTTTTTATAAACCATTATTAAAGGTTGTATTTTAGCTGTTTAAGTTTTTGATACCGTCAGGGCTGTCGAGTCGGAGTCGGTGCCTATTTTGCAGGAGTCGAAGTCGTCATAAATGGACCGACTCCGACTCCCAAAATATATAATACGTTGGTCCAGTTAGTTCGATGCAGCGCAAAGAGCAGGAGGAATTGGGTCCGGCCAGTGCTACTGCTCCCATATCTTCAGCCTCATCACATGAGGAGTGTAATTGATGAAATGGAGCTTGCAAAGCGCTGCCACAGGGGAAAAGATCCCACTCCCAGGACAAACAAATTTCAGCACCATTTTTCACCAGTTTTCAAAGAAGTAGAAGAGTTCAACCATTCATCAAAAGTGACTGTGGCAATTCCTTTATACCCTGACATTGTTAGAGATGTTGCCCCTGTGGTCACCGATTTGCACCCAACCCAAGTTAGTGTAGAGAGGCCGTTCTCTAGCCTGGAAATAATGAGATCAGATGTGAGGTCATGTATGCAGGATCTGATGGAGGCAATACTTTTTCTTAGAACAAATTCACAGACTCCACGTATGTTCCTGCAGTGTTCTGCATATTTACAATCGTTTTGTGTTCTATCCAATTCATATCCAAGTCATATACAATAAATATATTTTACACTGACAAGCAAAATGGTAACAATGTTTTGAATTTGTAACTTTCAGGCTCCATATTTCACCATCCACTACAGCTTTGTACATGAGGCTACTGTAATTTTATATACAGTCATCTTACCTATCTTATACATACATTTGACTTGCAAGTATTTAGCATCTGCTTAGTTCTGCAGATTCTTTTCTGTAACTGTATTGTTACTGTTTTGCCCCTAAAAATCAAAATGTTAATTTTTATTATTTTGTTAGTATTTGGGAAATCCACCTTTTGGTTTCAATACTGCCTAAATCCTTCTGGGCTCTGAATCAGATTTAAGCATATCCTGACCAAAATCTGATCCCAGGTCTCTTCTACACATTCCCAATGTTGGTGCAGACTGGAATTGGTTTCAAATACAGCTTTTTCTTCAACTCTACTCAAAAGATGAAAACATTGTTACCCTTTTTCTTGTCCGTGTTTGTTCTACCTAAATAGCTTGATTATTCTATCATCAGGTGATAAACAGCCTGATGTTACCATTTTACTACAGTAAAGTTGTCACTTAAACATGCGCCGTGTATGAGGGAGTCGGACGTTTGGGACATTGAGGAGTCGGGGCTTTGGCTTGCCAACTCCACAGTCCAGGATACTGTGATTTTAAGAAATTTAGGACACCCATAGACCTGTGTAGCTTTGTTAGACCAATTATTAGTCGGCATACTTTCCATGGCAGAATTTTGGCTCATTTTTGTTGCAGCATGTCACAATGTGACCACAGCCCACTTTCAATGAAGCTACACCCATCTCAGCTAAGTGGCGCCCCCATGTCATAGAGGTAACAAAAACAAAAAGTGTGTAACGCACAAAGCGCCCACTGTGATATGTTGCGCCAAGAATACGTCACTTTGTAGTATATGCAACTACACTTTTCTGGCACACCTTCAATGGTAAATTTGTTGTTTTTTGCACACTTTTTTGGGTTCGAAAACCATGTGCTCACACACGTGTTGATCCCACATTAAAATGCAGTGAATTTGAATGGGGGTTCATTAAAAACCCCACACATGAGCAGCAAAAAAAAAAAGACATCTTAACTTTTGATTCTGCTTTCATTTTTCATTCTTGTCTGGACTAGCTGCGGATTTTGGGCCACTCTGCAGTGAATAAAATCTGCATTGGCACATAAGCGTAAGTTTTTGCCTTTGCCAGAACTTTTACACTGTGCTTGAGTGGACTCGAGCAGGTGGTACAGGACTTAGGTATTCAGGGAGCATTGAAAAGAGAATCTGTGTTATGCCCACCCCCTCCGGGCCTGCACTGGGCACAATGTTCACATTTTTCCCGGATCGCTCCTTTCGTATCTGAAGTCCCAGGGTTGCTGTTTTGTAGGAAAAACGTTTTCCTTAGTCTTGCACTTGACATCTGGCTGTGGTGGCTTATGTGCCCTCCAGCTCTGCAAAGTCATAAATTTCTATATTCTTCATCAATTTTATAACTGCTCTTCATCGCCCTTGTCACAAATCAAAAGAGGGGTCAATCAGTCTGTTTGTGTGAGCAAAGTTACTTTAGTGCATGTAGGCATATTTACAGAGTATGTATAGGAACACTCTGAATCCTAGGTAAACTGGAACTCGGCAGTATTCAGTGCTAGGAAATTCTTTTAGAGCTGATCTGCCAGGTGAGTATGCAGCCCTGTAGGAGGCAGCATATTAGTCACTGGTCCATTCTCCCAGTAGCCTAAACGGCTCAATTTTTTTGTGCTGTTTAGCGAATAGGAGTGCTGTGACAATACAGCAGAGCCATAGTTATGAGGCCAGTGTATTCATGAGGAGTGCACCCTTACATTCCCCCACCCCTCCCTCTTCAGGGCAGTGATTGACGGGTGACTATGTGCATACATAACGCAACATGTTTAGTGGTCCAACACTAAAATATTTAACGTGCAAAATGTAATTATTTTAAACACCTACTATGTTCATTGTTGGTGAGCAAACCCTACTTCTAGTGTACTCCTTGTAATTGGTTGGCCTTTGCAATGGCAGGAGATGATATGCTCTGTGTTTAGAAGGGAATCAGTGGGAATGAACTTAAAGGGGTTTGGCCATGAAGTAAAATTGACGTGAGAAGCTTGCAAATGAAATAACAAACATTTTCCCCATTCATCATT
This sequence comes from Phyllomedusa bahiana, assembly GCA_025379985.1. NCBI lineage: Eukaryota > Metazoa > Chordata > Amphibia > Anura > Hylidae > Phyllomedusa > Phyllomedusa bahiana. The sequence continues at coordinate 4,408 of JAODAL010047063.1, read as the reverse complement.
ATTAAAAATTCTGGACCGTTTTTGTCTTAGCTGCTCCTTTAGTGATCCATTGTTTACAGCTCGACTTCAGGGGATACGAACAGGGCTGAGAGCTCTTCATTCCTGGTCAGACAAGCTCAGACATCACTTCTCCTCTCAGGCAGCTACTGAGTGATCAAACCCCAGGTGCTGTCATTCTACTCCCATCCTCTGTGCTCCTTCGTAATTAGTCAAACAGTACAAATAAATAAAAAAGAAACCTCAATCGGATAAGTGCATTGGTAAAGATAAAAAAAACAAAGGTTTGGTTCCTGCAGTGATTTCAACGTAGGACCCTCGTGCCTGGAGGCAAAAACTTTACCTCTAAGCTACTCACAATGCTTTACATAAACAGACCTTTCTTTAACTACAGAGAGGAAAGGCCTGGTGATGTCATCCTGCTGAGTCACATGATATTCAATTCAAATCACACACGCCCCCTTCTGAGCACACAGAGCTGAGGAGCAGGATACAGGAGGTATGAAATGAGATCATGGCAAAACCCCTTTAAAGGGGTGTTCCAGTGTTGGGGCAAAAAATGTGAAAGGGGGCTGCAGACATTTTAAGTAGACCAGCAGTATAACACTAATTTTACATCCAAAACCGGTATAATTGACATATTTTGTCACTGTTGCCCCCTATGTGCTCCTTCTCAGCGCAGCAAGTGTGGGATTGACTTAAAGGGGTGGTTTCACTACAAGAATTGCTTTTTATGTTAAAGATCTTGCAAAAGCAAGTCACTTTTGCAATATGTGTCCATTAACCGTGTCCTACCTATTCCTAGTTTCCCCTCTTGTATGGGCTGCATCAGCTCCTCAGGTCGCTATAGCTACAGACCTGTTCTGTCTCTAATGATAGACTGCCAGCACTGGTTGCTATAGCTACAGACCTGGCTTCTACTGCAGCCTGGTAGAATCCAGTAAACACACCCCTGAAATCAAAATGAAACCAAGAAACAGGACTGAGGTGAGATGAATCAATGTAGTGAGACAACCCCTTAAAGCAGCATCTCATGTGTATAGCAGACTACAGTTTGCATAATGCATTGCTGACATCTCTTGCAGACTGTTCTCCTCCCCCTGTATTTGTCTGCCTGCTGAAAAAACTCACTTTTGTGCATCTTAGTTTGTGCTCCCCACTGCTGAGTCCTCCTATTAGTTCCTAGTTGTATCCCCTGCTGCTTCATGGATAACTCGCTCACCTTCCTAGTACTGGAACAGAGCATGCCTGACCAGAAAGGCTGAACCAGAGTCTGAACTGCAAGTCGGATCTCTTGGCAACAAGCTATTAGCATCAGGTTTTAGCCAGTAATATATGAGTGATTATGTGGAAAGCTACTGTAAATTTTAGGATGACATCTATGTAACTTGGCGCCTACACACCAGTTCTTAATAGTTATAGAGGAGTGTATAATAAGACAGTATGAATGAAAGTATTCAAACATTTTTGGCACATAACACTCAATTTTGGCACATAGTGTTATGCACCAAACATTGTATGGCAGTTTCGTACCAAACTTTGGCGCATTCTAAGCACATTAAAATGTGTTGTGCCAGGTGCACATTGCGGCAAGTTTTGCCGTATGCCGGTTCATACATCTATGGCAATTATTTGGTGCCATATACGGCACAAAAATGGCGTAGGTGAGTTCAGAATGTCGCTTAGTTACTGGTTACCAGAGTTCTACTTTGTACTGCACACTTTCAATAAAAGTTACGTTTTGTATGCTGGAATACCCCTTTAATGGGCATGTGTGACCACTGGTGCTGAACACATTAAAAGAAAGTTATTAAATAGTATTAAAACAACACCAGGGGGCGTCATGACAAGTATATAAGGGCACTATTTATTTTTTAAATTGTTTTGCATGACGTAACATATAAATAAAATTTTTAAAGGGGTTATAACACAAAACAAATCAACTCTCCTACTAATGGGACCCTCACACATCACTAGAATGTGTGCAATGCCATGCTGTTTTACTGTTTATATGACTGCTCTTGGACCTATGGAAGTGAATGGAGTAGGATTGGGAATGGTATGAATCCAAGTGATCATATGTGGATAGGCAATTAAATGATTTTTTTTTTCTTTTCTCATTTTAGTAATATTGCTTTAAAGCACGGGGGTTACGTAATTTGTTCACATGCCCTCTCCGCACACTGATCTAATGAGACTACTGTGTATGTACAGCATGTGTAGGTACTTTGGTCTCTGTGGGTATAATTCCATCTGTTCTGTACCTCCATTGCATTAGCTGTTATACAGAGCAGTGTACAGAGACCAAACATTAATATATAATGCTAAATAAGGACCCTGGATAGGCTGATTGTTTCAGCAATAGTTCCCGTATAAAAACTGTCAAATTCTTTGCACAAGAAAGACTACTTGGTAGACTTTTCCTGACTTTATAATTATAAAGGTTTTCCATTTTTACAAAATGGAAGTTGGTTGGGAAGGTTGTGAAATAGAAAATTGCCTTTTAAACCCACTCCGTTCCAGCGCCTCCTTTGTCAGTAAAGTTTGTCAGTAAAAAAGATAAACAAGTTTCTGTGCTGCTAATAAGACACAGCAGAGTGTGATTTTGCCATCCTGTAGAGCAGGAGAGGTGGTCGACAGCCTAGGAAACCTTCTGTAAATAAGCAGGAGATAAGAATTATTTGAGAAGCAAAATCAGAACAGCAATGTATTTTGAAATAGTCTTTACTTACCTTTGCCTACATGTTTAGGGCTTACCATTGTTTTGAGAATACTCCTTTAAGCCTAAGTAGAAAGAGTGTATATACTATGTCAGCTCTGCTATTCCTAGATGAGCCTTTTAGAGGGACATTGGTGATGATGGGTTCTAAACATCAGTTCAGAAAGCTACATAGCTCCAAAGGGTTAAGGTTTGTCAGTAAGAAAGATAAATAAGGTCCTGTGCTGCTGATGAGACACAGCAGGGAGTGATGCTTCTGTCTCGACCAGGGCTCTAGAGCAGAAAAGGAGGCCGGAACCTTCTGTAAACACACACGAGATAAGAACTGCTTGAAAAGCAAAATCAGACCAGCAATGTATTTGGTAAAAGTTTTTACTTGCCTTTGCTTACACGTTTAAAGCTTATCATTGTGGTAACAACACTCTTTTAGGCATAGGCAGTATGGGTATATATACTTTGTACATTAATCTTGTAAGTCCCTGCTCTTTAACAGTGGTATCTACTGTTTTATTGCATGTCTTTTTGTGAATCCTTTGACAACCAGTAGCCACAATAGCTCCTGTTCCGTGAGCCACATCTGACAGAACTGTAATTGCTCCGTCTAATCATTTGTTACTTCTGAAAATGAATTACAGCATGCTGATGTTCTTCTCTCTACTTTGGTTATGTGGCACTTGAGCCCCAACTATCCGTGTGGCTGCTCTGGAGATCCCTGTAGGATTGTGTTATCACATTTTCATACAGGCCTCGCAGCAGTCTGGCTTTCCAAATTGCATTAAAACCTTTGTTTAGGTGCCATTACCAGATGAACCTAACATCTGGCTTCATTCTCCAGAATCCAACAGCCAGATGTTTCCAAGCTGCAAACAAAAAAAATAAGACGCAAAAGTAGTTTTAATTAGAGCATTGCTACCTTACCAATAATACACTTTTTTTTGTATAGAATTATCATATGAAGAATGAAGATGTGCTTTAATACATAAAGCCAGGTAGAAGACTTCCCATCTGTATTCTACTATTGTATAATGGATCACGCTGTCCTGCTGGATTGTACTGGATTTTTTAATTTTTTTGCATTTGTGAGATTAACATTATACAGAATAATTTTGTCTGAAAATATCTTTATTTGAAGTCCTGTTCAGAAGCAAGTGAACAATTATTATAAGATTAGCTCATTTATTTTGCAAGTTTGACGATTTTCTTTTCCTTAAATGAAATGACCGTCATGTGTTTGACAGTGACACATTCTGTTATGAAATGGTTTCTCCTTGCAATTGTCAAAGTAAAATACAAATATGTAATATGAGGTGCATTCATTCGGTGCCCAGGGAGCAGGATACTTGCAGGGGAAGCCTTTTTGTGGGTGAATGTATGTTAATCATCGTGTGCTTGAGACTAAAAGGGGTTTCTGGGAATTGGAATATTACAAATTGTCACGAGTGGTCCCGCAGCCCCTCGCCCGGGCTGCTGGCGCACTCGTGCTGCCGCCCGTCGGGTCCCGCCGGCGACTGCTGGTCCCACGGGTCGGTTCCCGGCTTCCCCCTTACCTGACTGCGCTCCCGCGTCCTCCCGTCCAGCCTGGCCGGCCGGTATGCGCAGTCCCGCACCTTAGGCGCGTGCGCGCCGGCTCTCGGGGATTTAAAGGGCCAGTACGCCCATTATTGTAAAGGCGGCAGGGACCCTATTTAACCT
>JAODAL010047062.1:0-30299 GCA_025379985.1 Phyllomedusa bahiana | reverse complement strand
TGCCCAAAGGGGTTCGCCCCTTGTCCAGTGTCGGACTGGGGGGTCTGGGGCCCACAGGGAATTGATCTTGGGGGGCCCACCCTACTGTACATGAAAATATTACCGGCCTCTCGGACATAAATGCGCCCATTTTACCACATAATACAGTGTGCAAAACAGAACTGTATTGTGTAGTACAATAGCAAGAGAGTCACATATCTGTCTATCTCACATTTGTCAGTCTAACATATCATAGACACAGGGCTAAGTAGCTCCATCCATATCCCCCTCCACCCACATACAATATCCCCCTCCACCCACATACAATATGCCCTCCACCCTCATACAATATCCCCCTCCTCCCCAATACAATATCCCCCTCCACCCACATACAATATCCCCTCCACCCACATACAATATCCCCTCCACCCACATACAATATCCCCCTCCACCCACATACATATCCCCTCCCACCCACATACAATATCCCCCTCCACCCACATACAATATCCCCCTCCACCCACATACAATATCCCCCTCCACCCACATACAATATCCCCCTCCACCCACATACAATATCCCCCTCCACCCACATAACATATCCCCCTCCACCCACATACAATATCCCCTCCACCCACATACACTATCCCCTCCACCCACATACAATATCCCCCTCCACCCACATACAATATCCCCTCCACCCACATACAATATCCCCCTCCACCCACATACAATATCCCCCTCCACCCACATACAATATCCCCTCCACCCACATACAATATCCCCCTCCACCCACATACAATATCCCCTCCACCCACATACAATATCCCCTCCACCCACATACAATATCCCCCTCCACCCACATACAATATCCCCCTCCACCCACATACAATATCCCCCCCACCCACATACAATATCCCCCACCATCCCCCCTTTCCTATACCACCCTATCCAATAAAAAATCCCCTCACACACATCACCAGATCATATCTACCCCTCATATCCCCCTCCACCCCATACATATCCCTCCACCCACATATCCCCCCACCCCATACATATCCCCTCCACCCACATACAATTATCCCCCTCCACCCACATACAATATCCCCCTCCACCCACATACAATTCCCCCTCCACCCACATACAATATCCCCCTCCACCCACATACAATATCCCCCTCCACCCCATACAATATCCCCCTCCCCACATACAATATCCCCCTCCCACGTTTCCCTGGTCACACACCTATCCAATATAGAAGTAAAACCCCTCAAATAGACTCACCGGAGAGTCATATCTTTGGTCGTTCTTTCCCTTCTCTTCTGCATCCTCCACACCGCCATGATGACTTGTCCCGGCCACAAGCTCATCCTGCAGTAATTAAACAAAAATATCTTAGAATCCTCAATTTTCCAGCATCTCTTTACCCATTTCCACCTCTGTACAAACTTCCCAGGGGTGGGAGAGCGGGTACAAGCCATAACTTAGAGGCCTAGTATCCTAAGGGGTTGGAAGGTGGGGAGAGGACTAACCCCCTGGAGATAATGCTACAACTACGGGCTGCTGCCCTCTAAATTATATTACCAGGTAGGTAGACAAGACCCTAGGTAGGTAGGCAAATAGGCAAGGCCCCAGTCTGTAGGGAGGTGGTTCCCCCAGTTAGGTAAAGCTGTAGGTGTTAGGGTCCCCTTTATATAGGCTGCAAGCAGTTCGCAGCAGTTTGGGACCCCTTTAGGTAGTATACAGGCTGTTAGGGCTCCCATGAAGTAGTTTACTGGCAGTTTAAGGCCTCCTTTAGGTAGTTTGCAGGCAGTTAGGGGTCTCCTTCAGGTAGTATACAGGTAGTTAGGGGCTCCTTTTAGCTAGTGTGCAGGAACATGTCAGGGCCCCTCCCTTTTGTACTCTGTAGGTAGTCAGGGCCCCTTTAGTATTTAGGTAGCCAGGGGGGGGGGGGGGGCCCCCCCCTTTGTAGTCAGGGCCCCCTTGTAGGTAGTCGGGGCTCCCTGTAGTCAAGGCTTCCCCTATAGGTAAAGGCCAGGGCCCCCCCTTGTAGTCAGAGGGGCCCCCCTTTAGGTTAGGTAGGGCCCCCAGGGCCCCTCTGAAGGTTAGCCAGAGGACCCTCTGATGTAGCCACAGGGCCCCCATTGTTTAGTCAGTGGTCCCGGTTAGGTAGTCAGGGCCCACCGAGGGCCCCCCTGAAGGTAGCCAGGGCCCCGTCTGAAGGATAGCCGGGCCCCTGCTGACCCCCCCATGTAGCCAGGGCCCCTGTAGGTAGCCAGGGCCCCCCCCCATGTAGCCAGAGCCCCCCTATAGTCAGACCCCCTATAGTCAGAGACCCCTTGTTAGCCAGGACCCCCCTGTTAGTCAGAGCTCCTTGTTTGGCCAGGGGCCCCTTGTAGTCAGAAGCTCCCTTGTAGGCAGGTCCCCCCTTGTAGTCAGAGGCTCCCTTCGTAGACAGAGCCCCCCCCTTGTAGTCAGAGCTCGTTGTAGTCAGAGCTCCCTTGTAGCAGAGCTCCCTAGTAGCAGAGCTCCTTGTAGTCAGAGCCCCCTCACTGTAGCCTGAGCCCCCCCTTGTATGCCAGGACCCCCTTGTAGCCAGGACCCCCTGTAGTCAGAAGGCCCCCCCACCTTGTCAGTCAAGGGCACCCTGTTGTCAGAGCCCCTTGTTGTCAGAGCCCCCCTTTTAGTCTGAGCCCCCTGTAGCCAGAGCCCCCCCTGTAGCCAGGGCCCCCTGGTTGCCAGAGGCCACCCTTGTAGCCATGGAACCCCCCCCTTGTAGCAGGACCCCCCCTTGTACGTCGGCCCCCTTGTACCAGCACCACCCTGTAAGTCAAGAGCCCACTTGTAGCCAGGACAACCTGTAGCCCAGAGCCCCCTTGTAGACAGAGCTCCCCTTGCAGCCAGACCACCCTGTATCAGAGCCCCCCCTTGTAGCCAGGGCCCCCTTTGTAGCCAGGGCCCCCTTATGTAGCCAGGGCCACCTTGTAGCCAGGAGCCCCCCTGTTGTCAGAGCCCCCCTTGTTGTCAGATCCCCCCTTGTAGCCAGGGCCCCCTTGTAGCCAGGACCCTCTTGTTGCCAGCGCCCCCCTGTGTAGCAGCGCCCCACCCCATTGTAGCCAGAGACACCCCTGAGAGCCTCTGGCACCCCTGGTAGTACAGAGCCCCCCTTTGTAGCCAGGGCCCCCTTTGTAGCCAGGGCCCCCTGTAGCAGCAGCCCCCCTTGTAGCCCTGGGCCCCCCTTGTAGCCAGGGCCCCCCTTGTAGCCAGAGCCACCCTTGTAGCCAGAGACCCCCTGGGTAGTCAGAGCCACCCTTGTAGCAGGGCCCACCCTTGTCTGTAGCCAGGGACCCCCCTGTAGTCTGAAGCCCCCTTGTAGCAGAAGCCCCCTTGTAAGCCAGGGCCCCCTTGTAAGACAGAAAGACCCTTGTAGCCAGGAGGGCCCCCCTTGTAGCCAGGGCCCCCCTTTTTATCATGTTGCGAAGGAGCCCACCCCTTGTAGCCAGGGGCCCCCCTTGTAGTCAGAATGCCCCCCTTGTAGTCAGAAGCCCCCTTGTAGCCAGGGCCCCCCTTGTTAGCCAGAACAGAGCACCCCTTTGCTGTAGCAGAGGCCCCCCCCCTCCCCCCCCGGGTTTAGTCAGAACCCCCCCCCCCCCCTGCCGGTAAGCCAGAGGCCCCCACACCCCCGCCCCCCCGGGTAGTCAGAGCCCCCTTAGTCAGCGGACCCCTTGTAGGTTGTTTTAAAAAAAAAAAAAAAACAACATCAAAAAAAATCACTTCCTGGCTCCGCTCCCGCCCGCTCTGCGCTGCCGCCCGGCTCCGTACTGGCGTTCCTGCATCGGCGGGCGGTGGAGCTGAGTCACCGCGCCGCCTTCGTCAGCAGTAGGGGCCGGCGGCCGGCAGCTGAAGGCCTAGTGGTCTTCAGCCTGCCGGGGAGATCAGCGGAGCGGCCCCCCCCAGCGGCTGTGGCGCTGTGGGCTCCGCTGACACAGCACTGCCACCGGGAGTCGGGACATTAGTCCCCACTCCAGGTCGGTCTCTGAGGCGCTCGGGGATGCGGGTCCCGGGCGCTCAGGGGACGGCCGATGGCAGCGGGACGGGCCCCGGGAGCGACGGGCACTTGCCTCGGGGCCCAGGGCTCGGGGGGGGCCCACCGGGGAATCCCCGGGTTTCCCCCGGGGGCCCAGTCGGCCTTGTATATTGGTTATATGTAGAGGGAGGTGAAGCTGAATCTGTGTATTAGAGATATTTGATAGAGGGAGAGAAGAGAATCTGTGCTCTTGTGATCTATAGGAGTTATATGATAGAGGAGCGGCTTCTGGATATATAGGGTTATATGAATAGAGGGAGGGGAGCTGAGCTCTGTGATATATTAGGGTTATATGAATAGAGGAGAGTCGTGAGCTCTGAGATATATAGCGTTATATGAAAAGAGGAGAGACGCTGGGCTTGTGATAAATAGGGTTTATATGATAGGGGGAGAGGAGCTGAGCTCTGTGATTATATAGGTGTCATATGATAGAGGGAAGGAATCTGAGCTCCGTGATTTATATTGGTTATAGGATAGAGGGGAGGGAAGCTCGGGCTCTGTGGATATCTGGTTATATGATAGAGGGGAGAGAAGCTGAGCTCTGTGGGAAATTTACTTTTTTTTTAATTTTTATAAAGGGGGGTTATATGAAAGTAGAGGAAGAGAGCTGAGCTCTTGTCGATATATAGGGTTATATGATAGATGGGGAGAGAAGCTGAGCTCTGTGATATATAGGGTTATATGTTAGAGGGAGAGGAGCTGAGTTCTGTGATTATATCTAGGGTTATAATCATAGTGGGAGGAGGAGTTGAGCTAGACTGTGATCTAATTAGGGGGGGGTTTTTTTTTTTTTTTTTTATATGATAGAGAGAGAGAGTAATTGCGCTCTGTGATATATAGGGTTATATGATAGAGGACGAGAAGCTGAGCTCTGTGATATATAAAGGTTATTATGATAGAGGAGAGACGCTGGCTACTGTGATATATAGGGTTATAATGATAGTAGGGAGAGGGAGCTGAGCTCTGTGATATATAGGGTATATGATAGAGGAGAGCCGTGGCTATGTGATATATAGCGTTTTTTGGTAGAGGGAGGAGACGCTGAGAGCTCTGTGAATATATAGGGTTTATTTGATAGAGGAGGAGGAGCTGAGCTCTGTGTTTTATATGGGTTATATGATAGATGGGAGAGAAGCTGAGCTCTGTGATTATAGTGGTTAGATGATAAAGGGTGAAGGAGATGAGTTCTGTGATATATAGGGTTATATCATAGAAGGGAGAGGAGATGAGCTCTGTGATATAGAGGGTTATATGAATAAGTAGGGAGAGAAGCTGAGCCCTTCTGTGATATATAGGGGTTTATATGATAGAGGAGAGAGCTAATCCTGTGATATATAGGGTTGATATGATTAGAGGGAGGAGAATCTGAGCTCTGTGATATATAGGGTTATATGATTGAGGAGCTGAGTCTGGGTTATATAGGGTTATTGATAGAGGAGTCTGAGCTCTGGGATATATAGGGTTATATGATCGAGAGAGAAGCTGAAGCTCTGTGATAGTATAGGGTTATAATGATAGAGGGAGAGGAGCTGAGCTCTCTGGGATATATAGGGTTATAATGATAGAGGAGAGCGAGTGAGCTCTGTGATATATAGGGTTATATGATAGGGGAGAAGCTGAGCTTGTGATATATTAGGGTTTATTGATAGAGGAGTGACGCTGAGCTCTGTATATATAGGGTTATATGAAAGAGGGAGTGACGCTGAGCTCTGTGAATATATAGGGTTTATATGATAGAGGGAAGTGGGAGCTGAGCTCTGGATATTATAGGGTCATATGATAGGAGGGAGAGAATCTGAGCTCCGTGATTATGGTTATATGATAGAGGGGGAGGAAGAGAGAAGCTGGGCTTTTGATATTGGTTATATGATAGAGGGAGAGAAGCTGAGCTCTGTGATATATAGGCGTTATACGATAGATGGCGAGAGAAGCTTGAGCTTGGATATTATAGGGTTATTATGATAAGAGGGAGAGGAGCTGAGTTCTGTTGATATATAGGGTTATATGAAAGAGGGAGAGAAGTGAGATCTGTGTTATATAGGGTTATATGATAGAGGGAGAGAAGCTGAGCTCTGTGTAGTATATAGGGTTATATATGAAAGAGGGAGAGATGCTGAAGCTCTGTGATATTATAGGGTTATATGGAATAGATGGGAGGAAAAGCTGTGCTTGTGATATTTAGGGTTATATGATAGAGGGAGGGAGAAGATGAAACTGAGCTCATGTGATATATAGGGTTATATCCATAGAGGAGAGGAGCTTCTGTGATTTCATAGGGTTATATCATAGAGGAGAGGAGCTCATGTGATATATAGGCGTTATATGATAGAGGAGAGAAGCTGAGCTCTGTGATTTATAGGGTTAATATGATAGAGAGAGAACTGAGCTCTGTCGATATTTAGGGTTATATGATAGAGAGAAGCGGAGCTCTGTGTTATATATGGTTATCTGATGAGAGAAGCTGCGCTCTGTGATATATAGGGTTATATGATAGATTGGAGAAGCTGAGCTCTCGTGCTATATAGGGGTCGTTATTAGTCTGTGAGTGCTATTTCACAAGAGAAACAAGAAGGAAAGGGGGAGACAAGTGTAGGATTCCCCTGTGCATATAAGCAATATAAACTGGGAGAGTACACAATATTCTCACTGCTCACCTGATGGTGCTGTTACTGAATTGTACAACTCAATGGAAAAAAAATTATATGTTATAATATCCACCAGCTGCAACCTTCTTCTCAGATACGCTCCTGGCTCTCTCAGGCCACCACGGAAAAACTATGAAGTTTGAGGAATGGGATACATCCCAACAGACAAAGAGGGTATGCGCTGATAGAGCTTTCCATTTAAATTTTGTTTTGAACACATTGGTGTGTTAAGTTAAGTGTCAGTTTATTCCTGTACAAGCGGTTATAAATCACATAACTAAAAAAACATAAAAAATTGCTAAAATCCAACGCGCCTCCTCCAGGGGCGTAGCTACAGGGGGTGCAGCGGTAGCAGTAGTCGCTAACGGGGCCTGCAGCTGAGGGGGCCCAAAAGCTTTTATTCACACAAGGAAAACACCAGTATTGCGATGGTGCATGGGTGTGTGGGGCCCCCATTTCACTTTTTGCACCAGGGCAAGAGCTTGGAAGTGTTCACCTATGATAATATTTACACATATGTAATAATATATATAAATATATATACTTATATATATTATATATTATATATATATATATTTATATATATATATATATATAACTATATGTATATATTTATATATATGTATATATTGATAAATTGATATATTGTATTGTTTTGCAAGGCAGCAGTCAGAAAAGTCTGGAATGGTATATATACCCTAGCCAGGTTCTTGGCGTATACCTGGAGGCACTCAGGTAAGGGGCCTTGGTGAAATAAAAATCCAGTTGGATAGATGTCAACCACATCAGGCAGTTCACGCACGTTTAGGTGTTAGTATGGCTATTCCAGCCACTCCGGCATGGCTTTTCGTTGGGAGTAAGCAAAAGGGTTGGGTGGGGGCTTTTTCCAAAACCGTGGACAAACCATTTGGTTTTGAGAGGAGCTATGCTGGAGGAAGCCAGTGTCTGCGCCACGCCACCTCTTCTGGTTTGTTTTGCAAGGGGTAGTAGTTCAAACTTTCCAATCAGTTTAGTTAGAGCTCAGACGAGCAGGCTTTTGTTAGTTTATGCTTTGCATGCCTTGCATTTATGTACCTATTATGCTAAAATAAAATACGGGAGGACCCGTATTTGCACCAAAGTATCTGTCTCCGTGCCTAATAAAAGGACTTATGCTAAGATCCCGGAGCAGTAAAAGCTCACAATATATATAGGCCTCAATGTACCATAGTGTCAATATACAATAGTCTATACTGGGACATTGTATGTTTAGTCTGTTTCTAAGATACAATGTCACGGACACTGATGCAGACAGTATTTTATGAACTTTTTGCTTCTTAAAGCTCTGTATGAGGTGCATGCAGTGATTGATCGTCTCAGAACCAACTAATATTGTGTGTTGAGGGAGCTCAGTACTAGTTGCTGTCATGGGAAAAAAGAATCATTTATTAGAGTTGCAAAGAGAGATGATGTTTGGCTTTCGGGCCAAGGGTGGGGATATTTCTGAAACTTTGCAGTTTGTGAGCTGTTCGTGTGCTGCTGTGGTGAAAGTGTATTGTGAGCAAGGCTGGGACGATGCATAGGCTAAGGTAGGCGGTCGCCTAGGGCGCCATACCTCTGCCTGTCACAGGGAGGCACAGGAATGGAGCCGGCTCCATACACAGCAGCTGCGGCCATAACTGCTGCCACCTTAAAGAGCAGGCAGGCCAGCAGTTTACTTTTCGCTCTCCCTGTCCTTCCCACCCCCCAGTTGCAACGGGGGTCAGGGACGGGAGCAGTTGTAGCAGTGTGTACTGCGCAGAAGGAGGTTATACCCCTCCCCCACACAGCCCTTTTTTTTTTTCCCTCTCACCTCCCTGCGCTTCCTTGTTCTGCTTCTGTCACATGACAGGTAACTCTGCAGAGAAGTGCATGCTGGGGAGAGTGGGCGGAGCTTCAGCTCCCTATACTTGGCAAATGTGTGCTGAAAGAAAGAAGATGGCCAAAATCGCCTGATGGTAAGGAGGGGGATTGTGCTGGGGGAGAGGAGTAACTTGTGCTGGGGGAGAGTGTAGGCTGTGCTGGGGGGAGAGTTTGTAGCCTGTTGCTGGGGGGAGTGAGAGTGTAGCTGTGCTGGGTAGGCACGGGGGGGTGTGTGTAGCCTGTGCTGGGGGGAGAGTGTAGCCTGTGCAGGGGGGAGAGTGTAACCTGTGCTGGGGGGAGAGTGTAACCTGTGCTGGGAGAGAGAGTAACGGGTGTGGGGGAAAGTGAGGAGTAACTGTGCTGGGGGGGGAGAGGAGTAACTTGGTGCTGGGAGGAGAGGGTGTAAACCACCATGTGCTGGGCGGGAGAGAGTAACTTGTGCAGGGGGGACTGAGGAGTAACTTGTGCGGGGGAACAGAGAGGTAACTTGTGCAGGGGGGGGACAGAGAGTAACTTGTGCAGGGGGGACAGAGAGTATCTGTGCAAGGGGTGGGACAGAGAGTAACTTGTGCAGGGGGACAGAGAGTAACTTGTGCAGGGGGAAAGAGTAACTTGTTACAGGGGGGAAAGGGTACAAATTTGTTTTATTTTAAAAAAAACAGGGGCGGCAATGTGTAACAGTGCAGGGGGAGAGAGTTGTAAATTGTGCAGGAGGGTAAGTTAACTTGTGCAGGAGGGCTAATAGTGTAACTTGTGCAGGGGGCAGGAGTGTAATTGTGCAGGGCGCAGGTGTTGTAACTGGTTCCGGGGCAGAGTGTAACTTGCTGCAGGGGCAGAGTGTAACTTTTGGCTGGGGGCAGAGTGTAGGTGCAGAGAGTAACTTGTGCAGGGGCCAGAGTGTAACTTGTGCAGGGGCAGTGTGTAACTTGTGCAGGGGACAGTGTGTTACTTGTGCAGGGGGCAGAGTGTAACTGCTGCAGGGGACAGAGTGTAACTGGTGTAGGGGACAGAGTGCAACTGCTGCAGGGGGAGAGAGTAACTTGTGCAGGGGGGGAAACGATTAACTTGTGCTGGGGGGAAAGTGTAACTTGTGAAGGGAAGAGTGTTAACTTGTGCAAGGGGACAGAGTGTAATTGTGCAGGGGACAGCTGATGTAACTTGTTCCAGGGGACAGGTAGTGTATACTGCTGCAGGGGAAGAGTGTTGTATCTGATTGCAGGGACAGAGTGTAACTGATGCAGGGGGAGAGAGTAACTTGTGCAGGGGGGAAAGAGTAACTTGTGCAGGGGGGAAAGTGTAACTTGTGCAGTGGGAGAGTGTAACTGCTGCAGGGGACAGAGAGTAACTGATGTGGGGGGAGAGTGTAACGGTGTAGGTGCGACAGAATAAGGGTGGCGGGGGTGCAATTTTTTTGCGGAGTGAGGGAGGGCGCCTTAGCTGTACTTGCCTAGGGCACCAAAATGCCTTGTCCCGGCCCTGATTGTGAGTGGACAAATAGTGCCATTGTGTGAATAAGCAACATTAAAACTAGGAAGCACCATGTGCTATTGATGTGGGTTGCCTTCTTTGAGTCACTCTTTCTCCTTCATCAAACAGATTGAATGGATGGAAACTGTGGAGTACCATGTGTCATTGATGTGAAGAGGGAACATTCAGCTTGAGGTGCGTATGACCAACAACACTTATCAGTGGGTGTAACACAGCACCAGGGGGCTACCAGACCTGTGTCTAAGACAGTTTAGTGAAATCTACTGCATATTCTCCTCTGTTAATGAAATTGCATCAGCAGAGAAGGATTCAATTTTCACAGCAGTTTCAGAATTGGACCTTTGCTGTTTGGCAAAGGGTTGTCATCTCCAATGAATCTGGTTTTCTGATTTATCAAACTAATAGACGTTGGTGTGCCAAGTGAGAAACATCCGACAGCCATACTAATTGTTCAACCTATGCCAACCATGATACATCTAATATAACAGCTCCTATTTCACCAAGTTCAGTTACCTTGGTGCCCTATTTCTGCCATTCTCCAAGTATATAAAAATAACCTGACTGGGGCACACACCATCCCAAACTTATTTAAATGAAACTATCTGAGTTTGCATTATATTCACTAAATCACCTTTCCAGTGGTCTAGGAGCTTAAAGGGGTTTAATAGTTTCATCATTGGCAGCATTTTAATATGGTTGTAAGCAGAGCTTATGAATATTAAGGGGTGTGTTTCTCCTCCCAGCAATAAGGGGGGGGAGGGGTTGGTCTTCTCTCTGCAGACACGCCCCAAAGTATGCATGTTGTGAAATATTCTTTCTGTGTGGCGGGGGGAGAGGGGATTCTCAGCTGTCAGAGGGAACTTTTTTTTTTTTAGGAATCATTGGAAGAGAAAAAGCCTAAGTGTAACTCAATAGTGTATATTCTACATTTCTCGTTCTCTCTACAAACTTTGTTATTCAGAATGGGCATTTGACATTCGGATTCTGGGCGAAATGGGTGATTTTTTTTTTCTCTCACTCACCTCCAGTGTTATATCCTGCAGATTATTACCAACTCTGACCTCTACAGTATATCGCAGATAAAACCTATATGCTTTATATGTTTGTGTTTACTTGGGACTGCCCTACAAGATCTCGCTCTCTGCTGCAGAGACTCTGATCGCTGTCAGGTATGAAACAGCGCAAAACCCCGCCACACGTCGACGTCGAACTACCAACTGATTGATTACGGTCAGTGAACAGCGCAAACCCCCGCACAACTTACGTCGAAACTCATGAATTGATTACTGTCAGTGAACAGTGCAAACCCCGCACGATTAATGGTCTCTTTCTATCTCTATTCTCTCTCTCTCTCTTCTTCATTCGATTATATATGCAATTGCTCATTGATATATGCATGCGCTTGCCAATCTACCTATGTTTAATACCAATTTCCACTGCCCCCACCCAACGCCAACACAGAGCGGTTCACATACGGAAGCTTGTGCGGGAATGCGCAAATCCCATGAATACGTAGGGGGTTCGGGACAGGATGTAAATTTACACAGCGGCAGCTCCGATTACATGCAATTGAGGCGGAATCGACTGGCACTGGGGAACACTGTTTAGGGATCCTGTGAAAACAAGACAGCTTTGCAAATGACATCCAATTGCAAAGTTGCTTTTTTTCACTGTCCCCTTATTCTGAAGACCATTTAATGTAATGAGAAAACCCCTTTAAGAGATGTAAACATGTTGAGTTGTATAAACCAGGATGTTCCGCCGAAATAAAACATTACTCTCTTGCTCCACTGATTCCCTTCCTTAATCTCTCTACAGTATATTTCTAACAGAGATATTCAGAGAGCACAGCATGAGAAGTCTTAAGTGATTCAAAACAAATGCACATGAAGCAGAAAACAGCCCTTCTGTGGGTGGCAGAAAGGTCCCCTATACCTATGAATATAGCCAAGTGTCGTGTCAGCCAGTATCTATTTTATTTACTTTATTAGTACTTATTTTGTATTGACAAATCCTATTTTGTGTTTGACAAGTCATTTTTGTGGTCTAAAACCAACTATTTAGCACAGGCTTCTTTTTCAACTAAAATGGTTACTTCATTGTATATCCTTACTTTATTATTTCTAGTAACAAAACCTGTTTTTGTGGTACAAAATATGGCCGACTGTGTGGAAGAACAACAAATATGGAGTCCATTGCATTGCAGTTTTTAAAAATCAGAACGTGTTTGCAATACATTTTTGATTATTATTTTGTGCCATATTGTCACTTTTCAGTGCACAGTTTTAATAAAATCATACACATTGAAGTTGGATGGTTACAAAAAAAGTGTACAACATAGATGAACATTAGCTGTAGAATCACTCGTAATGAAGAACTCTCCTATATTAGAAAGCTACTACTAGTCCAAGGTTCAACTGAGTATCCATGTTTACTGGAGATGGAGAAGCTTCTGCCAGAGGGATAATACTCAGATGGACAAATAATTGGTTACATTGAGACGAAAATGGTTATTGATATTTGTCTTCCCCAACAGTAGATCTGTTGTAGAAATTTAGTAGTATTATCCATTCTGTTCTATGGGAATTCCAAGTACAGCTTAGCAAGCGTGGCCTCCCTTCTGTTTTCCATGGAGATTTTTTGGGACCAGTTATCCCAGCTCTAGAATACATAAACAATAAAGCTTGTTTACAGCTTGTCTTTTATAAAATTTCTAATAAGCACAGATGATATATCCTATAAGAACTCTGCTGTCTCTATGGATGTGGAATACAGATATTCAGCCCTGAGATCCCCGTTTCTGGACTGTAGGTTACTATTAGAGATGGGCGAATTGATTCTAACGAAGTGGAATTCGTTTAGAATTTCAGGAAAACTTCGGTTCTGAACGAAGTCGAAGTTTGGGGGACTTCGGGTGAACGAAGTGTGCTTTTGATTGATAAAATGGCTGCGAGCACATGGCGTTACATGGGGCAAAGCACTCTGGGAGGAAGAAGGGCATAGCCTGCATGACATGTGCAGAGATGAAGCCAATCAGAGACCGGCGGGATTCTGTGACGTCACCGCACTATATAAGTCCGGGCGCGACGCCGGGAGCTCACACTCCTCTCACTGTACTGACAGGGAAGGTGCTGCTGCGGCTGATAGCTCTTACTGAAGAACTGATTTTTATACAGCGATTTTTGGGGGGTGTCTCAGCTTGTCTCAGAGACTGCTTCTCTTAATGTTCTATTTCAGATTTTTTGGGGTATTGGATCTGAAGTCCAGTGTGCGTCCACTGCAGCTGCATATACATTTTAATGCTATCTGCTCACAGCACATTGAATATCCAAGGGGGATCTAAGCCAGTTCCTGTTGTATTCATTTAAAGAAACAGCGTTTTTACAATACAAATACCACTTC
The DNA here is from genome assembly GCA_025379985.1 of Phyllomedusa bahiana. Classification (NCBI taxonomy): domain Eukaryota; kingdom Metazoa; phylum Chordata; class Amphibia; order Anura; family Hylidae; genus Phyllomedusa; species Phyllomedusa bahiana. Next base: position 16,817 of record JAODAL010047062.1, on the reverse strand, counting down.
ATTTTTGGCTGCTCAATTCTTTTGCGCAATTTACATCCAGGGGTTAATTAAGCGTTGTTTTTCTGCTGTGGTGACTCCAAGAAACCGTCTTTTTCACCCCCAAAAAAAATTCCCAATTTTCCCTTTTACCCCTAATTCAACAAGCAAAGGGTTTAAAATTAAAATTTTTTTCCCTTTTTGTTGTTTTCCCCGGAAAAAACACGCCATTGAAACACCTACAAAAAAATTAAGGTAGTTTGGGTTGGTTTTGCTCAATTTTTTTGCCCCAATTTTTACATCCAAGGTTAATTTAAGCGTTTTTTTTTTTCGGGTGGTGACTAAAATAAACCTCAAAAAAACCCCCCAAAAAAATAAATTTTTCCTGTGCCAAAATTCAAAAAGCAAAGGGTTTAATTACAATTTTTTTCTTTTTGTTGTTGAAGCGAAAGAAAACACCCCATTGAAAACCGCTACAAACCCCGTAGTTTTTTTGGGGTTGCTCCTAGTTTTTGGGGCCGCAATTTACATCCGGGGTTTAAATTTTAAGCTTTTGTTTTTCTCCCTTGGGTGAAAAAAAATAAACCGCTTTTTCACCCCCAAAAAATCCCAATTTTTTCCGGGTAGCATAATTCCCAAAGCGAAGGTTAAAAATTTTTTTCTTTGTTTTTTAGCGTAAAAAACACGCAATTTTAAACACCAAAAAAAATTTTCCTACTATTTGTGGCGGCTCAATTTTTTTGGGGCAAAATTTTTACTTTTCCCAGGGGTTTAAATTTTAAAAGCGTTGTTCTGCAGTTGTACTCATTTAAAAAAAACTTTTTTTTTTAAACCGGGCCACAGAAGAAATTTCTGGGCCCAAAATTTCCCTTACCAAAGGTTAATTAACCCTGTTTTTTTGCTTTTATTTTCCCGTAAATACCAAGTTTTTAAAGGGCCCAAAAACAAGTCAATTTTTCCCTCCCCTTTTTGGGGAGCGAAATTTTTTTTTCCCCCAAGGGGTTAAAACCGCTTGTTACTGGGTTCTTTTGGGTAAAATTTACAGGTGTGGTAATTTATCATATACAAATTCTTCATCAAACGGGGTTTTCTGTAAATTTTAAAACCCAAACCCATATGTCAGAAGAGAGGTGGCGGGTCTTCACCATTGAGGGGAAAGAGGCACAAACATTCCGGGCCCCAAAGGTCGCAGAACAGAAAGGGGGGACGTCCCCGCAGGGTTAAACCTCTGAGGCACAATTTGCCGCGGCCCATCTAGGGGCCTTTTGTTTGTTAAAGGCAACCCAATGGTTTTCTTGTTGGGGTTTTAAATGGGGTTCATCCATTTTTCCTCCCAATAAACATCGACAACCCAGCCCAAGAGTTGGGGGGAATTTTGCCCAGACACAACCCTTAGTTTGGAAATGGCCCCGGGTGGGGGGGTCAGGGGCCCCCTCACCTGCCCTCAACCCCCCGCCCCCCCACCCGTTCCCTCAACCAAGATCTCCCTATGGGGTCGGGAAATCAGCGCCACTATATAGCGGGGGTTTAAAAATTTTTTGGGGGAGGGCAGCCCACCCACATTTGGAGAAAAAGAAAGGGGGCCCAAATTATCCCCCTGTTTTTGCGGAAAGGCGGCCAAAGAAAAGAGGGTTGAGGTGGCTTGGTAGGTCCATGTTTTTTGAGGGGGTAAAGGCCTCGGGCATCCCCAAGACCGGGAGGTTTGGGGGACAGCGGGTAAACGATGAAACCCCAAAATTTTGGGAATGAGTGGGCCGACCCCCCCTTTTTACCCGGGGTGACCCAAGGGGCTTTCTTCGTTTCGGGGAGAAAGAGGGGTTTTCCAGCTTCCCTCGCGGGCCCAAGCGCGTGGGGTCGTGGGGCCCCGTGAGTCAGCGGATAGCAGCAGTGGGGAGGCCCGGGGACCCAAGGGGCCCAAGGGGGTTAAAAAACCCCTTGCGGGCCCAAAAAGTGGGGGGCACGGGGCTCAGGAGGGCACCGGCGGCATAGTCACCCCAGTGCGGAGCTATTGGCGGTAAAACCCAAAAATTCCCCCCGGGTGGTGTGGCAGTTTTTTTGCAAAGGCCCACCGGTTTGGGGAAAATTTTGGGGTATATGGGGGAACTGACCCAAAAAAAGTGAAACGTGGACAGGGGGGCAAAAACTTTTGGCCCCAAACGGCCTTGCGTAACCCCATCCCAGCGCACCATCCGGGGGGCCTTTGGGAGAAAAGTGGCTCGGGATGTGGTGGTCCTTCCGGGCCACCGAAAAGCAACAGCAGATCAGCAGCCCCGAGGGCACGCATGCCATTGAAAGCCATAAAAGGCTCCACCACCTCTCCCGGGGAAGGGGAAGTTGTTTCTCTTTGACATCATCCCCCCGGCCCAAAAGATGCCCTGCCCCTCGCTACTCATGGGCCCCCAGCCATTTGCTCGGGCGAGGGCGATTGAAAAAGAGAAAACGGTAGGGCGTCCCAACCACCCAAGGGTTTGCAGCGCTGACCTTTAACTCCTGCCCAAATTTTTTGGGTTGCTATATCCCCCCCTTTTTCCCAAAAATGTTGGACTCTGCACCGTTCAGAGAGAAAGCTAAGTGTGGCTGATGTTGCCGAGCCGAAGATGGGTTGAGTTCCGATGCCGTAATTTCTCTTTCCAGAAAAAGGCGCAAACCAGTAGGGAAAGTTCCAGCACTTCATACAATATGTTAGAACAGAAGGTGGGCAGTTCTTGAGCTTAATCGGTTGTGTCCAAGGTGCACGGCAGCCTGCGGACGTCTAGAGCTGTAACTTCGGTTCAGTGGCCAGTACATGTCCTTTTTCGGACCCCACTGGGAGAATGTGCTCCGGCCAGGCCTAACCAACAACTTGGACGAAGACGCCGCTTCTTTCTCATCCACTTGTCAAGACTGCGGCTCATGCGCCAATATCTGCATCCTCCACCTCCACCACCACCTCCGCCATCTCAGCCACCTCCACAGAAGTACTGCTGCATCCATACCAATGATGTAGGGCACGGCAGGTTCGTCACGCGTTTCTACACCGAGGCTTGTGAACTCGAGCGTCAACGTATAGTCAAACAAGTGGGAGGAACTGCTCGCGCTACATGCCGCAGAAATAGTTGTGTGGCTTTTCCGCGCTAGGCAAATGGGAACCATGGTGGCGGGAGCAATGGGTGCGAACATGGTGTCCGCGCTATGCCTAACCGAGGAGGGTTGGTCCATGGCGCCGGCGATAAGGCGCATGTGTGTTCCAATCTGGTCGAATAAGGGTCCTGAAGTGTCTTACCACCTGATCTTTCAGAAGATCTCGCGGAGGAATAATGGCCAAGGAATCTGTGCTAGTGGCACTTTCATCCAGTTCCTGACGCAAAGCCAGGAAACCCCTCTCGAGGTGGCCAGCGGCCAGAAAGCGGCCTCCCCAACACACTATGTATGCGATGTTTCCAACTCATCTGTTGGAATTACAGCCTGCACATGTAGGACCAACTTGTCATGAACAGAGGAAAGGCCGATTAACGATTTTTTTTTTGTTTTTGTCTTCTTGTTGATATCTCCAGAGCGGTAAAGAAGATCCCCTGTGTAGACTTGATGTCAGCCAGTTGGTTGCTCTAAGGTGCGTGACACCTGCCGGTTTCGCGCCGCGAGGCCATTCGAGAAAGGAGGCACTACGAGTTATTTGTCAGTGCGCCAGGGGGACCTGTTATGGGATGAATAACGTGCTCTATTCCACTGCTTCATGTCCTTGGAAAACAGATGCTGAAAAATCTGTCTGGGCAGGGGACTGACGACGTGGCGATCTACATTCTCCGCAGGCCACATGAGTGGGTGGGGACTGAGAAATGGAGGAGGTGGAGGGACATTGGCACAGAAGCATTGTCTGTCTGAAAGAGAGTGGCTCATTAGTTAAGCCACGCGTGATAAGAGAGGAGGAGCAGGAGCAGCTGGAGGAAGGTAGTTGGAGATGAGGAGACGAAAGCAAGTGACCGCAAGCAACGATGGCAGTATACATTGAGATGGAGGCAGGAGCCCTCGGGGTATGTGCTGTCTTGGTTGCAGATGGCCTCGTCAGCATGCTTGATTTTGCCTGGGCTATGAGCAGCTTCCGAATATTCTATGCATCCGGCAGGGGAGGATCTTCTGGTTCTCCCACCCCTATTGGATACTTGCTACGGTCCAAAATGGGCTCGCCCTTTTTTCCCAGCTATTGAGAGGGGTAGAGGACAAACTCACATATTACTATCTGGGAAATCTAATCGTAGTCAGTGTTGGCCGCTGCCTATGTGCGGCTGAATGGCGTTCCCTCCTCTGACAAGTCCTCTGAGACCGGGGGGTTCTTCAGAGGCTCAATGTTACACTGTCCGCCTCGGTATGCTGGGGGTAAAGGTGCTGGGGGGGGTCGGAGCAAGCATATCAGCTCCCATCCAGCAAGCAACATACTAAGTCTGGGAGTCACTGATGAGCAGCTTCCTTCACCCGCTCCTAGTGAGGAGGGCAGTCGCCAGCGAGCAAGCAGCAGCAGGAACCTGGGGCAGACTCTGAAGTTCAACAGGTGGTGGCCTTTTCCTACTTGACAGCACTCTGCCACCCAGTACTGACTCGATCCGCTAGGAAAATACTGGAGCAGAGCCAGAAATGGATTTGTGGCTGCAATCCTTGCCGAGTTTGCAGTCGGGGAGATAAGACTGTGACTTGCCCAGCCAGTAAGTATGGCATATAGAAGCGGGGTTGTTTCAGTGCGGCAGGGGCCATCGTTACCCCAAGGCGCAGAACCCGCGTGTCCACGGGAAAATGTTGGATATGACGACTGAACCGCTTTGTGTTATCAAGATGTAATAAGAGCTGTCGCGAGCTTCGGCCAGGATGTCCACACACTCCATGTGCCTTAGGCATCATGTCTACATCTCAGCGCATGACGCCTCACCGAAAACTGTGAGAAACGCACGAGTTCTGGGTATTCAAACGACACGTGCCTCAGGCCCTAACTACGTTCGTAGATGCCACCACCCGCCGAGAGCCACACATCTGCGCTGTCTCAGTCTTCTCCATTGCCACCAACCATCTTTACCAGGGATGTGGGTATTGCCACACCTCCACACTGTTCATTGTGCACTGTCTGACGTCATGTGCTAGATATGTGGCTGCTTTGCCCAGTGACCGTCCACTACTGTTGTCCATTGTGCACTCTCTGACTATGCTGTTGCTCCTGCCACCGTCACCCCCACTCATCTGTCAATGGTGCCACTCTGTGGCCTAACTACTGCTGTGTAGTGCCTACGTCCCAGGACTAATGTCTCAATTTGTGGTGCCATGCTGTCATGAACCTGCATGCGCTGCTGGAGCGGTTGCTGCCGTGTGACCATACGCACCTGTCTATTTGTTGCCACTGTCTGACCTCATTGCAGCTGTCATGCCGGATTCACCTACCACTCTTTGTGTTGTTCCGCATCTCTGTGGCCTACTACTGTTTTTGCCACCTCCGCAGAATGTGTCATTGTTGCCACTGTCTGACCTCATGCTGCTGCCAGCGTCAACCTCCACTCTCTGTCTGTCATTGTGCAACTCTCGTGCCTATGTCTCAGTTTTTGCCACCTCAGAATGTCATTTGGGCCGACTGTCAGCTCCCTCATTGCGGCTGCCCGCCGGGTCACCTCCAGTCTCTGTCATTGTGCTCACTCTGTGGCCTACTACTGTTGTTGCCACCTCCAGGAATGTCATTTGTGGCCACGTCTTACCTCATGGCTGTACGGCCGAGTGACCTACACACTGTGTGTATATTGATGCCCACTGTCTGACTCATGCTGATGCTGTGGCTGCTGTCGGCCTACACACTCTGTCGAGTGTCGACACTTGTCTGACCTCCATGCTGCTTGTGTGTGTCTGCCTGCCGTGACCTACTACACGTGTAATTGTGCCACTGTGCTGACCTCATGTGCTTGCCACGGTCACTCCACTCTCTGTATTGTGCACTGTCAGTGGCTACTCCAGTTTTTGCACCTCAAGGAAACTGTCATGTGTCCCAGCTGTTGACCTCAGGATCATGCTGCCTGCCGCCGTACTCCGCTCTGTCTCATTGTGTCCACTCTGTGCGCACTTACTACTGTTTTAGCCACCTCGCCAGAAAGGTCATTTGGTGCACTGTCTGTACCTTCTAAGGTGCTGTCTACTGCCGTTGACTACAATTTCTCATGTGTCATGCGCCACTGTCTGACCTCATGCTGCTGCTGTGGCTGCTGTCGTGACATTACACACTCTGTCATGTGTGCCATCTGTCTGACCTCTTGGCTGCTGCTGTGGCTGCTGCCGTGGACCTAATCACACTCTGTATTGTTGCCACTGTCTGGCCTGCTATGCATGATGCGCAACTCTCGGTCACCGTCGCTCTCTCTGGTCATGTGTCACTCTGTCGGCGTACTCTAGTTTTTTCCACTCACAGAGAGATGTCATTGTGCCACGTACTGGATCGCTCATGTGCGTTCCGCCTGGGGTCACTCTATTCTCTGTCATTGTGCCCACTCATGTGTCGGCTACTACTGTTTTGCCCTACTCCTAGAATCGTCATTGTGGCCACTGTCTGACATTTGCGGCTTGCTGCATGTTGAGCCCTACACCTCTGTGTTCATTGTGCCGTCTGTTATGACCTTGTCACTGCTGTGCTTTGGCTGCGGGCCGCTGATTGACTCTACAGAATTGTGTCGTTATGCCACTGTTTGACCTCATTGCTGCTGCTGTGGCTGCTGCCATGACTCTTTAATGACACTGTGTCTTTGTCCTCAACTTCCCTTTTTTGGGTGGCTGTAGTACTGTTTTTGCACACGCTCCAGATGTGGTACGATTATGTCGCCACTGTACTAGACTGTTCATGCTGCTGCAGTGACTTGCTGCTAGTGACCCTACACACTGTGTCATTGTGCCACAGTGTAACTGACCTCTATGCTGCTGCTGTGTTGCTGTGCCAGTGACCCGCTCTACACAGTTGTACAATTGTCCCACTCTGTGGATACTCACTCCTGTTTTGCACCTCCAGAATGTCATTGTGCCACGTTGTGCTGACCTTCTTGCTGCTGCTGCTTCAGTGGACCTGAGCACACTGTGCATTTGTGCCACTGTCTAACATCATGCTGTGCTGGTGGCTGCTCTGCCAGTGGACTCTACACACTGTCTGTCGTTGTGCCACAGTCTGACCTCATGCTGCTGCTGTGGCTGCTGCCGTGACCTACACACTCTGTCATTGTGCCACTGTCTGACCTCATGCTGCTGCTGTGGCTGCTTCCATGACCTACACACTGTGTCATTGTGCCACTCTGTGGCATACTCCTTTTTTTGCAACCTATATAATGTCATTGTGCCACTGTATGACCTCATTCTGCTGCTGCTGTTGATGCCGTCAACTCCACACTATGTCATTGTGCCACTCTGTGGCCTACTCCTGTGTTTGCCACCTCCAGAATGTCATTGTGCCACTCTCTGACCTCATGCTGCTGTGGCTGCCGCCGTCACCTCCACACTCTGTCACTGATGTTGCCACCTGAGCCCTCAGCTTGTTTTTTTCCAGCTGTCGCTGCCATGACTTTATCAGGCTACATTCCCCTTCAGTTTTTTGGTCAGTTTTGCCCTCTTAAGTGCCCAGAGAATTTTATAGTGAAGCGATTCTAAGAGCGGCGGCAGTCATGTGCGTGTCATACTAAAACACAACATTGTATGAAGACCAAACCAAGCTCCCTCTGCATATTTAAGCATGGCACAACGTTCTATAGCACCCTGCAGGCTCTGTGCAGTCTGGAAATAGCTGTTTTTTAACATGATTAGTCCCGAAGTAATTCGGAACGAAGTTATTTTTTTGTCGGGAAATTCGGCGAAGTGAGCGAACCGAATTTCGAGAAATTCGCCCATCTCTAGTTACTATAGCTCAGCATTCAGCCTTTCAACCTTTGGATGCAGCATAGGTGTAGATTCTGGAATAAGCTATGGATCTTTTGCCTTGCTGAGCATTGTGCCTCTTACTAGCACAACATTTGAATTTAGTCATTTTTTCTACATATAATACACTAAGGGCGACATGTATGTACGGGGCTGCAGAAGAAGTCTGGCATCTTTTCAGCCCAAAACCTGGTGCAGCCCTGTGTGCTCAGTGTATGAGCAGGCGCACTCCAAAAGTAGGTGAATTATAAAGTGACCGCGGCACTTTGTAATGTGCCTGAGATTGGAGGGCATTCTAAACCCCACTGCAACCGTATGATTCTACCCATTATGACTTTAGTATGGCAAATCCAGGTGCATTACTGCTGGAACAGGTAAACCAACTTAAAAGTGGTTTACCTGAGCCTGATTTGTCGATTTGTAGCTAGAAAGTGCTTAATCTATGACCCGCAGTAGACCAGGTTCATAGATTCAGGCACATTCTACACTACCAATGCGCATAATAAAATTGGCACTGGGTGCCAAAAATCACACATGATGCCCTAGGTTCTGCACTTGTTGTTCTTCTCTTTTGTCTTCTTTTACAGAAACAGGAGAAACTCTTGACTATTTCCTCACTTGACAATTATCACTATCTTCCTGAAAATCTGTACAGTCCATCCGGAACTTCATACGTTGAGTTTCCTTAATCCCCCTCCTTCAGAAATGTAGGATTAAAAGGAAATAGAACCAGTACTTGGCTCTGTCCATCCAAAGGATCAAAACTATGAGAAACGAGTTCCATTAAATTATAAGGGGGTTCATCAGGACTCAGTTGAGGCTTCCATGGTTTCAAATGTAAGAATACAAGTGCATGCTCAAAGGCTTGTAATGTATGAACAAAGGGCGACATGTGTGAATCCTGCCGGGTCGGGGCGCACCTTTCCGCCAGTTTTCCGGCGAAATCTGCACCTGATTTATGTCGGGGCCGGGGCGCGCTCATACATCCTATGTAAAGTCCGCCGCGCCTCGCCAGTGTGTTAGGCGCAGTGCGGGACTTAGGCGCAGTGCGGCGCTGCGCCTAAGATTCGCCGCCGGAGGTAGTGCGGTCATCCATGCGGGGAAAAGTGCGCCGCGCCTCGCCAGTGTGTGGGGTGCAGTGCAGGGACTGAGGCGCAGTGCGGCGCTGCGCCGAAGATTCGCCGTCCGAGCAGGTGCACTCGTACATGCGCCGAAAAGTTCCCTGCGCCTCGCCAGTGTGTGGGGCACAGTGCGGGGACATGGGCGCAGTGCGGGACTTAGGCGCCATGCGGGACTGCGCCGAAAATCTGTTCCGATGCGAGACATGCTGGAGAACAGCAAGAAATCATTCCACATGTCGGTGCGGAGTATGAATCAAAAATCGCCTTTATAAAGGCGTTCAACATATCTCAGAAAAAGACTGAAACCTTAAAAATAAAAAATACATAAAACAAAATTCACTTTCCAATATCCAAATTCAAGAATTAGGATTTTGGAAATTAGGGGGAAATACATAATTCAAAATCAGAAAGCTATTCTCATTGGTCGGCAAAACCCGGCCAATCAGAATAGGAGCGACAGTGAACCATTAAAACCTATGGAGAACTATTGACCAATCAGAATCAAAGGCGAGACAGTTCAAAATACAGTAAAAATGCAGAAAAGAGCTGATTGGTTGAGCTAGCGGGGCTTGGCTATCCCAGCCAATCAGAGCGAGATCTACTTCTCCCATTGTAGTCTTTGTAGAGATCGGCACCATGCAATCTCGGCTCTCAGCGCCGTGAGGCATGGAGAAATGACAAAAAAAAATCTTTTTTATTAAGTGTAAAACATTATCAGATAAAGCGCTGAAACCTTCTATAAACATACATTAATAAAATCCTAACAACCTTTTGTCGCCGAGACCGGCACTACATAAGGAATTGCAATAGAGAGAATCGCCGGGAAAATACAGTAATTCAAAATTTTTTAAAACCTCTTCTCTTTGGTCGGCATAAACCTGCCAATCAGAATAGGAGCGACAGTGTCCCATTAAAACCTAGGGAGAACTATTGACCATCAGAATAGGAGCGACAAAGACCCGTTTGTCCTAGGGAGAAGTTTTGACCAATCAAAATCCAAGGCGGGACATTTTCAAAATACAGTAAAAATACAGAAAAGAGCTGATTGGCTGAGCTAGCGGTGGCTTGGCTACCCCAAAGCCAATCAGAGCGCGAGCTACTTCTCCCATTGTAAGTCTATGGATGAGGGGGCGCACTGAAATCTCGGCGCTCAGCGCCGTGCGGCATGAAGTATTAATAAAAAAAATCATTTTATTAAGTGTAAAAACTTTTATCAGATAAAGAGCCGAAACCTTCTCTAAAAAAATACAGCAGTTAAACCCCAAACAACGCGTTTGTCGCCGAGAACCGGCGCTACTTTGGAATTGCAATAGAGAGAATCGCCGGGAAATACAGTAATTCAAATTGTTTAAGCTATATTAAATCAATAAAATCATGTTTATTTAGTTCTTTTCGTTGCACCTATACTATTGATCCTTGGATAACGAAAATAAAGAAAATAATTTGAAAATAATTTGATTTCGGCCATGTACAGTTTTATTTCAGATTGCATTAGAAAACCCATAGGAGCCTCGCTCCCTCTCCCATTGGTCCAAATAACGGCGCCTCTTTTAACTTAGCCCAATCACAGAGCTTGCTCGGAATTTCTTTTCCCCATAGAACGCTATGAGAAAGTAGCTCGCGCTCTGATTGGCTAAGCTGGACGAGCCCCCGCTAGCTCAACCAATCATCTCGTTTCTGCCTTTTTACTGTATTTTCAACTGTCCCACCTTGAAATATGAGTGGTCAATTTTTCTCCGTCGGTTATAATGGGTCCCTGTCGCTCCTATTCTGATTGGTCAATTCTCCTCCATAGGATATAATGGGCCACTGTCGCTCCTATTTTGATTGGCTGTTTTTTTGCCGACCAATCAGAAGAGCTTAAAACAATTTGAATTACTGTATTTCCCGGCGATTCTCTCTATTGCAATTCCCTATGTAGCGCTGGTCTCGGCGACAAATGCGTTGTTCGGGTTTTAACTGATTTATTTTTACAGAAGGTTTTAGCTCTTTATGTGATAATGTTTTACACTTAATCAAAATGATTTTTTTATTAATACTTCATGCCGCACGGCGCTGAGCGCCGAGATTTCAGTGCGCCGCTCTCTCCATAGACTACAATGGGAGAAGTAGCTCGCACTCTGATTGGCTGGGATAGCCAAGCCCCCGCTAGCTCAGCCAATCAGCTCTTTTCTGTATTTTTGCTAACTGTCCCGCCTTGGATTTTGATTGGTCAAAACTTCTCCATAGATATAATGGGTCTTTGTCGCTCCTATTCTGATTTGGGCAATAGTTCTCCATAGGTTTTAATGGGACACTGTCACTCCTATTCTGATTGGCTGGTTTATGCCGACCAATGAGAAGAGCTTAAACAATTTGAATTACTGTATTTCCCCGCCGATTCTCTCTATTGCAATTCCTTATGTACGCCGGTCTCGACACAAACGCGTTGTTAGGGGTTTTATTAATGTATGTTTATAGAAGGTTTCAGCGCTTTATCTGATAATGTTTACACTTAATAAAAATGATTTTTTAGTCATACTCCATGCCTCACGGCACTGAGAGCCGAGGGTTGCATGGTGCCGATCTCTCCATAGACTACAATGGGAGAAGTAGCTCGCGCTCTGATTGGCTGGGGTAGCCAAGCCCCCCCCGCTAGCTCAACCAATCAGCTCTTTTCTGCATTTTTACTGTATTTTGAACTGTCTCGCCTTTGATTCTGATTGGTCAATAGTTCTCCATAGGTTTTAATGGTTCACTGTCGCTCCTATTTTGATTGGCCGGTTTATGCCGACCCAAAGAGAATAGCTTCAGAATTTGAATTACTGTATTTCCCGCTAATTTCCAATATCCTAAATTTTTGAATTAGATATTGGAAAGTGATTTTGTTTTATGTAATTTTTATTTTTAAGGGTTTCAGCTCTTTTTCTGAGAATGTCTAACGCCAGTATAACGGCGATTTTTGATTCATACTCCGCCACCGACATGTGGAATGATTTCTCACTGTTCTCCAGCCTGTCTCGCATCGGAACAAATTTTCGGCGCAGTCCCGCACTGCGCCCATGTCCCCGCACTGTGCACCACACACTGGCGAGGCGCAGGGAACTTTTCCCCGCATGTACGAGTGCACCTCCTCGGACGGCAAATCTTTGGCGCAGCGCCGCACTGCGCCTCAGTCCCCGCACTGCGCCCCACCCACTGGCGGGGCGCGGCAGACTGTTCCCCGCATGGATGACCGCACTAGCTCCGGCGGTGAATCTTAGGCGCAGCGCCGCACTGCGCCTAAGTCCCGCACTGCGCCTAACACACTGGCGAGGCGCGGCGGACTTTACATAGGATGTATGAGCGCGCCCCGGCCCCGACATAAATCAGGCGCAGATGCCGCCGGGAAACTGGCGGAAAGGTGCGCCCCGACCCGGCGTGATTCATACATGTCGCCCTTAGTTCCCACTCACATCATGTTTTGGGCTATGTCGATGCAATCTATCAGGATACCCGCAAAAAAAGTATTAATCCTGCAGCGGGGCCACAACAAAGCAATAGGAAATAATAGGGCAGACATAATCTCTTTTGGGCAATGTTTGCCCTGTTTCCCATCAGTACACACTTTATGCACCAGATACAATTGCATGGTAAACCACACTTTTGAGTCCAGCACATAAACTGTGTACCTACACAAAATAGAGCAAGCTACATTTGCTCTATAAACCCTTAAAACTCCACTGCAATTTATGTACTGAATCCTGATAGATATCAGCCACGTAGCCCAAATGCGTGATGAGAAGAAGTCTTAGAAAAAGGAATTAGCAACTATCAATATCCCTGAAGAAAAGCTTCCTATCCAGCAACCAATATTCACTGCATGTTTCTTAAACCCTTATTAACATGAACCTGTTTTCTATTAGGACTAATTTACTTACAATTTTCTGCTTCTTATTTTGGCGCAGAACTTTATTTTATGGTTATTTTGCTTTTGAAAAATAAATGGATATTCATAACAAACTGAAAACGTCGCTTAGGATGACATAACATGACGGAGTTTCTTATGGCCGCTTACAACAGCTGCTACACAGATGTACCTCCAATAACTGCCCACATGGGTTGTGATTATCTTAGATTGGAGCAAACCTCGCTGAAGAGGAATCAAAGGTTCTGTATTTTTAGCCTCTTGTTAAGGATGTTTTCATATTTTCCATGCCCTGTGTATATAAGTCACAGATATCTGACATCTGCTTTGTATAATTATAATGATCACAAAATAACCTGATTGTTATACCCAGGAAAACAGCCAACTGGATGCCAAATTTCAACCATAGAACCCCCTTTTCCATTCATTTGGTAAGGCTCTGGATACTCAGATGGTCACAGGACTTTGGTGCCGATGACTGGTTGATACAGGGTTTAGTAGAAAGGGGATTAGACCAAATAGTAGAATCAGGAGCTACAGTTGCTATGGGCAAGGACAGACATGAGAAGATGCTTAAACATCTTAAACAGAAAAGGGCTTAAAAATTTGTTGCACAAATCTTGCACTTTAAGGCCCCATTCACACGGCTTATTCTGCCGCGTATTGGCGCCGTACTGCGCGCCGGATTTGCGCTTCAGTACGGCGCCAATCGCGGCAGCAAATTACGGTAATCCACTGCTCTCATTGAGAACAGTGGAATCCGTCGCTCCTCCCCGCTCGGCGAATTCGCCGCGGGGGAGAAAGTGACATGCACATTGTTTACGGCGCGTACGCGCCGTAAACAATGCATTGTCTATGGGGCCGGGAGCGGCGCCCCCGCCGCGCTCCGGCCCCGCCCCCGTCACGCCCCTTATTCACGGCGGATTTGTGCGCTCAATACGGCGCACAAATCCGTCGGGAATAAGCCGTGTGAACACGGCCTAATGGTATATTGGCTATCCCATCAAAGTGTAATAGGTGCAGGTTCCACCTCTAGGACCCGCACCTTTCTCAAGAACAGGTCCCACAACATCTCCATTCAGAATGAAGAGTAGATCCCACATGCACACACCCCTCACCTGTACCAAGCAAAACACACCCCTTACCTGTACCAAGCAAAACACGCCCCTCACCTGTACCAAGCAAAACACACCCTCCACCTTGTACCAAGCAAAACACACCCTCACCTGTACCAAGCAAAACACACCCCTTACTGTACCAAGCAAAACACCCTCACCCTGTACCAAGCAAAACACACCCCTCCCCTGTACCAAGCAAAACACACCCCTCACCTGTACCAAGCAAAACACACCCCTAACCTGGACCAAGCAAAACACGCCCCACACCTGTACCAAACAAAACACACCCCTCACCTGTACCAAGCAAAACACACCCCTCACCTGTACCAAGCAAAACACACCCCTAACCTGTACCAAGCAAAACACACCCCTCACCTGTACCAAGCAAAACACACCCCTCACCTGTACCAAGCAAAACACACCCCTCACCTGTACCAAGCAAAACACGCCCCTTACCTGTACCAAGCAAAACACACCCCTCACCTGTACCAAGCAAAACACACCCCTCACCTGTACCAAGCAAAACACGCCCCTTACCTGTACCAAGCAAAACACGCCCCTAACCTGAACCAAGCAAGACACCCCCCTCACCTGTGCCAAGCAAAACACACCCCTCACCTGTGCCAAGCAAAACACACCCCTCACCTGTATCAAGCAAAACACACCCCTCACCTGTATCAAGAACTATCATAGACAGAATGTAAAGTTGTGTGCAAGCGCAACTAATTTTCCTTTCTGAACAGTAACTAAGGGGGGCCTGCTCTCGACATAGGTCCTAGAGGTGGGACATGCACCTATTACACTTTAAGGGTATATATTATCAACATGCCATCAAACTGAGAAATGGAAACACCCTTTTAAGCAGTCAAGAAGTCAGCAGTGGATGTTGGATAGATACAGATATTTAGTATCAATGAGTTATAACTGTAATTGAAAAGCCATGATCTGAATTCAAGCCGAACATGAGATTAAGAATTTTAATGTTTAAAATAGGTATCAAGGGAATTTTCTCACCTTAGGCAGTGTTCACACGGCTTATTCAAGCCGTAATTGCGGGACGGATTTCGCCCGCAGTTACGGCTTGAATAAGGGACGGGGGGGGGGCGCGGCGGGGGTGCTGCCCGCCAGCCCCATAGACAATGCATTATTTACGGCGCGTACACGCCGTAAATAATGTGCATGTCACTTTCTCCCCCCGTGGCGGATTCGCCGAGCGGGGAGGAGTGAGGAATCCATAGTTCTCTATGAGAACTGTGGTTTACCGTAGTTACGGGGGACGATTGGGCCGTACTGCAGCGCAAATCGGCCGCAGTACGGCCCAATCCACGCCAATTTTAAGCCGTGTAAAAATGGCCTTAGACATCACATACTCTTCTGTATGGTTCCTGGTGATCAGGCCCCCCAAACATGATACTTAAAAGGGGGTTGCCCTCACTAAAGGTTTGCTTTTTTTATGGAAAAAATCTTGAAAACCCCAAGTCATTTTTGTAATATGGCCTTTAACATGCCCTCCCTACCCCCTAGATACCCCTCTTGTATGAGCTGTTAACCCCTAGGGTTTTAAGCAACAGACCTTTTCAATCTCTCATGATAGGTTTTGCCAGCCGGGTTGCTTTTAGTTAAGCCCTGGCTTCTATGCAGCCTAGTAGAACATAAACACCCCCTGAATTCAAAGGGGGCCAAGAAAAGGTGGGGTGAGTTAACAATGTAGTGGGAAAAAACCCCCTTTTAAAGAAAACACCTCAGTCATATCCAGAAAAACCCCTGTAACGTTTTGTGCCACAGTCTGTGTAACGGAATGCCAGTCCACGCTAGCTGAAACCCTGTTTTTTGTATCTTAAAGGATTTGTCTCACTCCATCGTTTCTTACCCCAGCCCTGTTTTCTTGGTTTCACTTTTAATTCAGGGGGGGTGTTTCTGGTACTATAGGATGCAGTGAACAGGGCGTAGCTTTAGCAACCGAGTGGGGGCCTTCAGGGGAAGAAAAAGGTCTTGCTATAGCGACTAGAAGTGTGCAAAAAAGAGGGGATATTGGGTAGGTAGGACACTGTTTAAGGAAAAATATTCAAGTGACTTGTTTTTGCAAGATCTTTTTAAAAAAAAAGCAATCTTTTAGTGAGACAACCCCTTTAACTTCCTCTGTATGTTGGGGATTTTTATCGACAAAGTTTAAATCGGCAAGGTTTTTTTGGTAATCGAAATTTTCAGATATGCATAAAAAAGGTTTAAAAACTGTGCTCACTAAAAGATCGGCATTTTTTGGCGCTTCCTGTCATTTTTGGGGGCCCGCAAACCGATACGAATAAGCAGGGGGAGTTTGGTGCGACCCTGACTGGGTGTGTATGGTTTTCGATTGGTGGAAAAACACATGCCCCCGTTTTTAATAGAACAGCGTTTCCTGTTTCACCTCAGTGTCTCTCGCGTCTCATAGGGGGGTAGGACCTGGGGGCCCCTGCTGTGGCCAACGCTCAGCAAATTATTAAATTTTTGCACAGGAAACCCTACTATTAGCGTGAAACCTTCCCAAATTTAGTTAATTAGAGATTTTTAAGATTTTATGTGTTAGCTAGAGAATTTTTAAGCCATCTACCCCTGAAATTTACGGGTGGAGGGGGGGGGGGGGGGCCCGCGGGAACAAAAAAGCTCTATTATAAAGAACACTGGGTAAAATTCACCAAACTTTTGAGACATTGCATGCAATTCTTTTTTTAACAGTTTTCTATTTAAATATTTCCTGGATATGGGGGACCCCAACTTTTTTTGGAAAAAAATTTTTTTTGTAACTGCAGGGCTCTTTTTTAGGTGCAAAAACCCCTTTTTTTA
>JAODAL010047061.1:0-30300 GCA_025379985.1 Phyllomedusa bahiana | reverse complement strand
CGATTTTGAACACCCAGCAAGGCCCGATCCAGTAGGTGGAACGGTGAGAGAGTTAAGGGGAGTGACAAAAAGCCAGAACCACTAAGGGGGGAGAAGTGGGAAAAAAGGCTGGGGAGAAGTGAAAAGGGCCCCAACAACAACAGCAGGCGGCCATCTTTCCATCACCCCCAGGGACACTCAATACTTCATCTCTAAGACACTGCAGCCGTCTTATACACACACCACAAAGAGGTCTGCCTTTGCAACTGAAGGCTGGGTAAAACCTACACAGTAACCCACACCAAAAGCCTATACTCCTAGTGCCAGAAGCCTGGGCAGCAGGAGGCTCATCCATGGCTCCAACCACTGGAAAGGAGAATGGGACCATGAGTAAACCCGAATCTGGACATGAGGAGGTGGGCACCTCAGATGAGGAGGGACAGGATCGATTATAAAAAAACTTGTTAATGCAGTGGCTAAGAAGATCCTTCCGGTACTACAAGAAACGCTCTCAAAACAAATATTGGCCACAATGCATGAAATACAAGCAGAGGTCGGTAAGCAGGGAGAAAGGCAGAAGAAACTGAACAAAGATTGTCCATAAGAGAAGATGAAATCTCTGCCTTGCATATGCGCATAAACGCTCACAAGTGTCACGAGCAAGCTAGAAGATTTAGAGAACCGCTGACATAGAAATAATTTACGTATTATAGGGCTCCTGGAAAAAAACCCGCAGGTCACTTAAAGAACATCTGTGAAAAGGACATGCCAGCTGCGCTGAATCTAGATACTATGTAAAGAAGAGAAAGCCCACAGAGTTGGTCCAGATAAAGCATCCAAATTAAAGGACGCGGCAGGACGACCTAGTCCCTAGACAGGTTATTGCTAAATTCCTGGACTATAACGATAAAGAAAATATTCTTCGAAGGTTCAAAAGACGTCAAAAGCTGCTAAAATATGAGGGGTCGAACATACTCATTTTTAATGATTACTCAGTGGAAGTCTCGTAGAAAAGAAAGACTTTTAGCAAGTTAAGCTCCACACTATACACTAAAAAAGATAAAATTTCAGCAACACTGCCGGACGGCTCATCGGAGTCCTTCAAAACATTTCAACTTGCCAAAGATGGACTGAGTCATTTGCTACGTGATCCTCCAGTGGAGAGGGCGACGACCTCCTCATCTAACCTGGATCTGGATCTTGAAAGGGGAACCCCTCAGGATGCCAAACCCAAGGAGAAAAGATATCCTCAGACCCCACGGGAGACAAGAAGTAAAACTTGAGGACTTCTGCTCTCCTTTACTGCTGATACGGACACTCTGATGAGTAGATCTTTCACTGATACTGAATCGCCCCCCCCCCATTGTTTTGTGTTTTTCTTCTTCTTCCTCTCCCTCCTTCCCCCCCCCATTTTTCTTTCTTTCCTGTTGGTGTGTTGAGGTGGGAATGCTACCATTTCTGGGAGAGGGGAGCAACGACACAAAAATTCCTCTTAGGTGGCATACATAATTAACTGTTTGGTGATGATCTAGGTAATTACGCACATCAAAAAAAAAGAGAAGTCCTCAAGAAAGTAGGGATAGTGGAAGAGGGAGAAATAATGTTGTTCAGTATATTGCTATTGTGCATTTTTAAGGTTCATGTTAAACAATTTTCAAGTTTAAGCCAGGAAATGCGTGTAACATATAATCCAGGAATGAGAAAAAATGGATTGATGATGGGAAGTTGGTACATGTATCTGCAGCTATTTGTCCACCACTCTCCCCCATAAATAACATATGAGGGTGATATCGTGGAATGTAAAGGGCTTACTATCCTCTCAAAAGCGTTCCCTGATCCTTAGGCACTTGGGCAAGCTAAAACCTGATGTAGCTCTGTTACAAGAAACTCAACTCTCCTCTAGTAACGTTTTCAGAATGAAGAAATATTGGGTGTGGCTCTCCAGCAGGTAACAAAAAGAATGGAGTCCTGATCCTGCTAATAAAATCTCTTGCATATAATATACTATCGACAGAGACGGAGGAAGGTAGGTGGGTGACGGTATGTTTGAATTGCCCAATGGGAGAAGTAAACATATACAATGTATTTGGCCCTAGTAGGGAAGGGTCTGATTTTTTTCATAAGCAAGACACACATTCTCTTTGACCAGACACCTTCATTAATAATAGGGGGATACCATGAACGTGGTCATTGAACCAGAAGAGGATCGTAGACGATGTTCTGAGATAAATAAACTGGCAAATGACGCTGGTCTTAAAAATTTTGTTGAGAGTACTGGGCTTGTTGACATCTGGAGACTAACACATCTGGATAGCAGGGAGTTCACTTTTTTCTTAAAGCGGATTTGCCGAGAGACAAAGATTCTTACCTTTCAGCTTAGCCCAGGCAGAATGTCAACAAATCACACTGAGTCATGAAGCTGCAGTGGAGAGAGGGAGAGGGGAGGGGGGAGTGAGGAATCCAAGGGAGCGTCTCAAAACTTAAGTGAAACTATAAACAGTACAACAGTGGATTCAATACAGCAAGACACAGGCTCATACACTGCACTGTCAGGAGAAACCTTATCTGCTAAGAAGCTAATGTAATGTAAACAAATCACGAGCAAGAGACAGAGACGCACACAGACACACACAGCCAGAGCACAGAGCCCTGCATAAGGGGATCATGTGACATGTTCACTCAAATAATCAAACTATAACTTGTGAATTCTGTATACAAAAGAGAACACCTATTCTACACAGCAGCTTGAAAGCTTCTTCATCAGATAAAGCAGGGATCTAATAACACTACAGCTAGTTATTATGTATACAAAAGAAAACATATTGCTACCCGGTGCCTTAAAAGACCATTCATTTTGCCTGTCATCAGATAAGAAGTGATTCACGCAAGCGTGGCCTTTCAGCTCCTGGGTCGTGACTAGGGGAAGCTTTGTGGTAACCAAGGGGGTTGAGAAATGCTGTAGCTCTCAGAGTTTTCACTTTTTTTAATCACATATATTTAGAAAAGTGATTAAATACCCATTTTGGAGGTTCCCACGTCAACATTACATGGTGGCAAAACTCCTTTAAGCGCTCACCAGTCCTGGTCGCAAATAGATAATCTCCTTGTCACAAATAATTTGATAGACAAAGTTCTGGAGGTAGATATTAGAGACATTATCATCTCAGAGCATGCCCCCATCGTGATAGGCTTTACTGACACTTTTCCCAGGAGTAGGGATCTCATTTGTCGCTTTCCTGATGCATTGCCTGGAGACGATTCTATTAAAGAAATGGTCCAGGGGTGGTGGTTGGAGTGTTCTGCCAATAATAAGGAGCACAATAACAAACCCGGCTGCTATGGGAGACTGCCAAGGCAGTTCTTAGGGAACGGATAATCAGTCATGTCTCCCTCTACAAAAAGACTGTTAGAAAGAAATATGTGGTCTGGTTGGAAAGGAGGGATAAGATACACAGAACAAAATTAGAGGCGGAGCTATTCCGCTTTGGAAATAAGTCGGGCAGGTTGCTGGCAAGGCTGGAGAAAACCCGGAGAGGACCCGTGGGGGGTTGGGAGGGGGGACAGTGTCCCTGAGAAGGGGCGATAGTAACCTCACTACTAACCCAAAGGAAATGAATACCCTCTTTCGGGGTTACTACAAAAAGCTATAACAGGAAACCAGTGGGCAATCGAGGGTGATGGCTGAGTCCTTTTTAAGTTTCTTCTCCTCTAGAGATTGCATCCTTTTTCCTCTAGCCGAAGGGAATGCCCCTTGTCTTTTGAGGGGGCTTTACTTGAAATAATATTTCCCCATACTTTTTGTACGGACCATTTGTATATTTATATAAATTAATCATGCCCCCCCCCCCCGCAGCCCTCTGTTCTCAAGACTAAATAAGTTCAATTCTACTAACCTCTCCTCATAACTAAGATGCTCCATTCCCCTTATAAGTTTGGTTGCTCGTCTTTGCACTCTCTCTAGCTCCATTACATCTTTTCTATAAACTGGAGCCCAGAACTGAACAGCATTTTCCAAATGAGGTCGCACCAATACTTTATACAGCGGTAGAATTACATCCTTGTCCCGCGAGTCCAGGTATCTTTTAATACATGCCAATATCTTACATGCCTTAGAGCCAGCTAATTGACACTGCATGCTGTTCCGTAGTCTATGATCTACAAGAATGCCCAGATCTTTCTCAACAAGCGATTCTCCAAGTTTTTCTCCCCCTAGGAAATATGATGCCTGCAGATTATTCGTACCCAGATGCAGAACCTTCCATTTATCTACACTGAACCTCATTTGCCAAGTGGATGCCCAAACACTCTGTGTGTCCAGGTCTGCTTGCAATTTATCAGTATCTTCCATAGATTGCACTACCCTACATAGCTTGGTGTCATTTGCAGAAATAGAAACCGTGCTATTGATCCCTTCCACTATATCACTAATAAATACATTAAATAAAAGAGGACCCAATACTGAGCCCTGTGGCACACCGCTCATAATCGGGGACCACTCAGAGTAGGAGTCATTTACCACCACTCTCTGAGTACGATCGGACAGCCAGTTTTTAATCCAATTACACACTATTTCTAACCCAATGGATTCTAATTTACTCAACAAACGCTTAGGAGGGACAGTGTCAAACACCTTTGCAAAGTCTAAAAACACAATATCCACAGCCGCCCCGCTATCACGAATTCTACTCACCTCTTCATAAAAACAGATCAGATTGGTCTGACAAACTTCTGTCCTTAGTAAAACCATGCTGGCAAATCACTTATAAATATTGTATTCATCCACATATTTCTGTATATAGTCCCTTATGATCCCCTCAAACATTTTTTCCCACAACAGATGTTAAACTTACTGGTCTATAATTACCTGGGCAAGACTTGGAACGTTTTTTGAAGATGGGAACTACATTTGCCTTGCGCCAGTCTCCGGGCACTATACCAGTCACCAGAGAATCTCTAAATATCATATACTGAGGCACCCCGACAACCGAGCTGAGCTCTTTAAGAACTCTTCGGTATAGGCTATCAGGGCCTGGAGCCTTGTTCACATTCAGTTTAACTTGGCTTGAACCATTTCTACACTGAGCCAATTAATTATAGCAGATGATGTATTAACAGTACTGGCACCCCTCCCATCTGCACTGGGCTCGCCCTCATCAACTGCTTTCTCATCGTTAGTATATACTGAGCTGAAGAACCTATTTAGTACCGCTGCCTTCTCCTGGTCCCCAGTGACTAGCTCCGCGTTACAGTTTTTTAAGTGTCCTACCCTGTTTCCCCGAAAATAAGACAGCGTCTTATATTAATTTTTGCTCCTAAAGATGCACTATGTCTTATTTTCAGGGGATATCTTATTTTTCCACAAATAAATTATAGCATGATATACTAGTGTATATATATATATATATATATATATATATATATATTAAAGTTTAGAGTCAAAAACCATAAGATATATGTATGTTAAGGACATTGGCAGCTGCAGTGACATCAAAGGATGGCAAATGTGACATGCTGGGACTTGTAGAACTAGAAGTCCAGCATGCCCCATCAGACATCCCCTGAGATGTGTGTGTGTTTGTCAGTATCATTGCTCTGTTCTTCCCCCCCTCCCCCACTTACTTGACATTTTGTCCTGTCCTGGAGTTCGGGACCTTTTGGTGACATCACAGTCACATGACCTCCCTCCACAGGTCCTTCAAAACTCTTCTACAACAATATGTCCCAGGGCCGTTTCTTGGAGTGAGCAGGGATTGGGAACACCCGCTCCCCCTCTCCTCCACCTTTCTCTCTGCCCACCCGTAGGGACAGTCCTGTGTAGGGGGAGCTACAGCAATGATTTCCGCTAGGTCTTATTTTTGGGGGGGTGTTTTAATTTGGGGAAAATTCAAAAAATATTTGCTATTCTTATTTTCGGGGGGGTCCCTTATTTCGGGAAACATGGAATGCTAAATTTTTGGGCTTTTTGGGGCATTTTATATGCTTAAAGAATTTCTTGGGGTTTTCTTCTGTCCTTGGCCCCCCGCCTTTCATTTTGAATTTAGCTGTTTTTATCACTTTTTTACAGATTTTATTAAGCTCTTTGAATTTTAAAACCTAATGCGGCCCCCATATACTTTTAAATCCCTTTTTTTATTTTATTCCCCTTTTAAAAATGTAGAAGCCATGTTGGATTGTTTTAATTCCCTTTACTTTTCCCCAAGGAATACTTTTTGTTATAAATCCCCAGAGATTTTAAAGCTTTCCCATTTGGCTTCTACATCACTATTTCCTAGTAGCTGCTCCCAGTCTATGTCCTGTATTGCGTCCCTCAATAAGGTGAGATTGGCTCTGTTTTTCTTTTTTCCAGTTTACACTAAAATTAATCATATTGTGGTACTTTTTCCAAATTTTTCAGAAACCGTGACTTTCCAACCTTTCTCGTTGTTAAAAATGACCAGATCCAACAAGCATCATCTAGGGGGATCCTCACAAACTGCCCAAAAAATTTATCTAAAAAATTTGGGGAAAATTTCCCCCCTTTTTTATTTTGATGCAAAACCGTGACCCCGTCAATGCCTGGGTAATGAAGTCACCCCACATTACCATTGTACCCGCGTGTGCCCGCCCCATTGATTATGCATCTGTTTTCTATCTCCTCATTGATGTTTCGGGGGCTATAAATTACCCCAAAAATAATTTTTTCTTTATTGACCCCCCCTTTGGTATTTCCCCCAAATGTTTCCACATCTTTAGCAACTTGCCTTCTATTTCCTCTTTCACTTTTGCCTTATACAATCCTTTTCATACAGACACATCCTCCCCCCTCCTGTTTCTCTGTCCTTCCTAAATGGGTTTAACCCAGTCATGTGAGGATCCAGCCTGTTTCACATACCCAATACATTTTTTCTGCTTTTCTCCAACACGCCTCAAGCTTTACCAATTTTTGGGTTTCAAATTCGGCATTTTTGAATAGACTTTTAAGTTTCCCTTTCCCTTTTAATTTTGTCAACGTATGGGGTTTATTTAAAATGTTCATTAAGGCATGGGTCATCCATTACCTTTCAGTAGACACCCTGGGATAAAAGTTACCCTTTAGATGAGGCATGGAAATTTTAAAATCTCTCCTTCGGTAGATGGCATGGGATTATAATTACACCTATAAAGCATGCGATTATAATTACACATTGTAGATGGCAAAAATTACAAAGAGTATTGTGGACCTATAACTTCAATGCTGGTTTGCAAAACTTTGCCCCGCTTTTTCCCCTGGGCTCGTCCCCCCTACAGTCCACTTTCTCCACCCGGTATACTCTCCCACTCTCTAACCTATCTCCCTTCATTTTTAGATTGTTTCCCTGTTTAAATACCCGACCCCTTTTAAATTCCTTCCCCCCCACAGCAGACCCTCATTTAGGGCAATAAAATCTGTAAAAAAGATTGACCCCAAGAAAAAAAGCCCATTTTCAAGAAAAAAAAACCCTTTTGTCCTACCCAAATTCACCAGCATTTAACTGCCTGACTCCCGCTTCTTTTCCTGCGGGTAGCGCATGGCACATGCAGTATTTCCGGAGAACACAACCCGGAGTCCTTCCCTTCAACTTTGAGGGGTGTTCTTTAAAATTATTTTTAGGATCCTCCACCTACCATGTATTCTGTCATTGATTCCAACATGGACCATGATAGCTGGGTCATTGTCAGCCCCTCCCAGTAATTTATCCACCCGAACCACCACATGTCGAAACCTGGCACCAGGGAAACAGCAAACCATTTGGTTGAGGCGGTCCTGTTGACAAATTATTCTTATTATAGAATCCCCTACAACTACTAACTGTTTTTCTACCTGCATTCCCAACCCCCCACACTGTTGGGGTGCTTTCGGCGCAAGGAAGGGCAAAATGCCCCTAGGGGTTTCCATTTCTGAGATGATTTTCCCCGCATTATCACCCCAAATTGGCAATTTTCTAGGAATCTAGGAGGAGAATGGCCTTCCTTTTCTATACCCCCCAAACTCCCCCTAACTACTTTAACCCCTACATCTCCTCCTCTGATCCAAGCTAAAACCCCCAAAATTTACCCACAAAACGTTTGCTTGAAAGAAAATCCTCTCATCATTGTCAATCGCCCCCAGTGTTGCATTTTGCTTTTTCTAGATCTAAAATGGAGCTACCAGAGTACAACATGCTTTCATTGT
This sequence comes from Phyllomedusa bahiana, assembly GCA_025379985.1. Classification (NCBI taxonomy): domain Eukaryota; kingdom Metazoa; phylum Chordata; class Amphibia; order Anura; family Hylidae; genus Phyllomedusa; species Phyllomedusa bahiana. The sequence goes on along the minus strand of JAODAL010047061.1, from coordinate 22,151 downwards.
CCAGCGGTATTTACCTTGGGGCCTCTTGCTTCGTATGCATACATATTGCAGATTGTATACTGGTGAAAATTGCCAGTGCAACAGCAATGAAGATTTAAAAAAAGAAAGATTAATTAGATTAAAGTAAATACTGTTTTTAACTCTGGTTTTTTAACTCACACTCTGTTACCTTTACTTGTGAAAAAACTCCCAAGAATCTGAATTTTAACTCCCACACAAGCTAAACCCCCCCACAGGAGGGGCACCCCAGGTCCTGGCAGAAACAAAAAAGGGAAAACCCCACCAAAGATCCAAACTACAATAAAATCGTTGGGTTCTTGAAAGGTGCCAGGGCCGGATGGGTACCCATCAGAATTCTATAAAATATTGCAAACCCAGGTGTCACTGGTCTTAGCTCAATATTTTTCATCCCTTCTGATGGGAGAAGGCATCCCAGACAAGGCCAATTTGGCATTTATGAAAGTCTTGCCAAAAAAGGGGCGGGATCTAACTAAGGTGGAATCTTATAGACCCATATCACTCATTAACCAGGACATCAAGATCATTTCCAAAATAATGGCCAACAGATTGGCAGGAATCCTTCCCAATCTGATAGGACATGCTCAAGTGGGCTTTGTAAATGTGAGCTCCTGTGGATAGGGGGAAATGCACCAAGGGATTCTGCGGCGGTTAGAGCAACAGGAATTAAAATAGCAAAGGATTTCATGAAATATCAAGGAAATAGAATAGGACACCTGCCATCTTCCCTTTATAAGCTAAATTATAACCCCCTATTTGAGAAGATACAAGGAGAGCTACAGGATTGGCAGGGTCTCTCTTTGTCACTTTTGGGGCGAGTACATCTCGTCAAGATGATCTCGTTCGCTCGTTTATTATACTCACTACAAACAATCCCCATGTTGCTTCGCCACGCAGACGTTAAAGTTTATAACAAATTGGTCTCAAAATTTATATGGAAGGAAAAAAGACAGAGAATAGCCATTACAAAACTGCAATCCCATAAATCAGAAGAAGGATTAAACCTACCTATCCGAGATGCTACAATGTGGCATGTCTAACAAGACATATCATACATTGGGTGCACAATACAAATTTCTACTTGGATGGGGTAGTGGAAGAAAACTTGGCAGGTGAAAAGTTGACATTTTACATCTACAGTTGGCAAATTCCACAATAGCTGCGAAACACTCGGTCTTATTAAGAGGTACTAAAGCAAATTGGAAGAAGCTGAGGAAAAGATTTGGGTTGTCCTATAGGATTTCAAAATATCTGCCCATATTGAATTATGGGGAATTTCCAGCAGGAAAAAAATAATAATAAATAAGTGGTTTGGGGCATGGAGGGATTGAGGAATGTATTCAATAAGTCAGTTTCTCCACCCAACAGAAAACAGACTGAAGACGTCCGAGGAAATCAGAGAGGAGTTCGATATTCCAGGTTCCCAAGTTCTACAATATCTACAACTTAAATCCTTCTGTGCTTCTAGGTTACAAAACGTATGCAGAGAAAGGGATAGCAACACCTTTAATAGATTTATAGGGACAAACCCGCACAGGAAATGCATTGCTGACATATAGGCAAGCCTAAGAGACAAATATATAACATTTGACCCAGGGGGAGGTTTCAGGAAATGAAGCAGATGGATAGGTATAGATGATGTAGCAGCAGAAATTATTGCAAGGTGGAATTTGATCCGTAGATACATCATCATTGAAAAATAGCGCAAAACATACTTTAAAATGGTACACACTGCCATATACGCTTTTGATATCCCTCCATCCTGGGCTTTCCCGATAGGTTGATGGCCTGCGCAAAGTGAGCTGAAGACAGAACTAATTTATACCATGGTCTGTGGACGTGCCCAAAGGTGCAAACATATTGGAGTGAAATAGAGGATTTGCTATCCTGTATATGGAGAGGTCCAATAGGTAGATCTCCAATAGTGTTTCTATTGCATGGGCAGGAGAGAAATGAAAGGGCAGCGCTCTCACAGCAGGAAGGCAGACTACCAGCAATCATTCATCTTGTTCTTATAGTCGCAAAGAGATGTCTATAGACTATGTGGTCGGAACCAACGGTACCAACCCTCGACATATTAATAGAGCAACGAAAATATATGCTGTAGCTGATCAACTGTACACAGAACGGTATAAAGAGGCAATGGCAAATTATTTTTTTTTTTTAAATGGAGGTCCTTCATAGAGAAATTCTACATACAATGTGAGATAGAAAGGCTGGTAGATATTTTTCAGTTCACTAGTTGGTTCCTGACAGAAACTCAAATAGGGACATTGGGCAGATTACAACCATCTGACGCTATTCATGACCTGAATAGTAGTAACTAGCTATCCATTCTAGCTTGAATATCTTTTCACGCAAACATATGGTTTGGACTAGATGCAAGTCACAAGTATTTAGGCAGTCCTGGCTGGTTAGGTTAGGTTTATTTTGTTTTTAGTTAAGATGAATAGCTTACTGAGTAACATAAAACTCCAGTTCTCATGTGGGAAAGTGCTGATAAATGAAGCAAAATACATTGAATGTTGGTTCAATATGCTTTCTTTAATGTAATAAATGTACAAATTGTTTTACAGATATGGAAAACTGTGGCGCTTGTTATGTGACAATGTTCATTTTTGTACAATTTACTGTATATGATGGTTAACCTTTTTGTATGAAGTGCCAAATAAAATATGTTTCAAAAAATAAGAATCAAATAAAGTAAATTTAACATAGTCTAATCTATACAACGGATTACTAAAGGGGTGGGCGGAGTGTTCAGCCAATTCTTCCAGACTTAACCCAGTTATCAAGACAGCCGCGATGTAAGTAGATATATTTTGTATAAGGGAAAGTAGCATTTACAGAATGAATCCAGTCCTGTATATTAGGGATATGACTAGACATCGAATAGTGAGCAATCGTTTTTCTAGCAACAAACAGGAGCTCAGTAAGGTATGGTTGGAAGAGGATGGGTATGAAAAAAGAAGCAATCCAGCCACTTGTTTCAAAAGTGTAGAAAAAATATAAAAATAGTAGATATAGATTTAAACAAACTTAAAATCCAAATATTAGTAAGACATTGTGGTGGTGATGCACACCGACGCATTTCGGGAGACTCCTCCCTTAGTCATGGTGTGACGCTATGGGTTCGTAACTTCCTTTTAAATCCCATGAATTAACATAATGAAACCAATATGTGCCAAAAAGTAAAAACAAATTCAAATATGAGACAAAACCACCTTACAATCGTCAGAGTAGGGAAATAAAACAGGCAAGAAAATATGGTAGCAAAGATTTATATACATCTTAATAGTGAAACATTTTATCTTGCCTTTTGTTGAGGCCATGGGGAAAACGGGCGTTAAGTTGTACGATCCACCATGCCTCTCGTGATAGAAGTTTCCTTTTCATACCTTAATACCAATGGCTTTAATTTAAAGTTTACCTGGCATTGGCATCCGGAAACTATCTCTTTCCTTGATGTCAATTTAACTGGAGTGGCAGACAAGGGAATCACAATTTCTCCATAGAGAAAAAACACAGCCCAAAATTCAATATTAATGGCTAACTCCCTACACCCCAAACATGTCAGGGATAACATCCCTTAGGGGAATTTATTCGCATTAAGAGGAATTCCACCTCAGATGCTATATTTGCGGAACACTCCCAACAAGACCTTGAAAGATTAAAACTAAGGGGGTGCTCAAATAAGGTACTTAATAGGGCACTTTCTAAAGCTTCTCAAATACCCAGACATGAACTTCTTCAATCTGGCAATTCTGGTACTAAATCAAACCAAGACTCCAGAATTACATTTACTACAACCTATAGTTCTCAATATGGTAAAATTGTCAATATTGTTAAAAAGAATTTACCAATTTTGTTTGCACAATCTAACATGAGGGAAATCATCAAAGACAAAATTAACTTTGTATCCAGAAGGGCACCATCCCTAGGTAACTTCCTTTCCTCAAGCCTTTTCACAACACAAACCAATTTTCAAAGCAATAATTGGCTATCGGTGCAAGGCTCTTTTTGTTGTGGCCATACTAGATGTATTACTTACAAATACATGCAAGCAATTAAGGAGATTACTGCAACAGCTACAGGTAACAAACATAAAATAAAAACATACATTAAGGCCATGTTCACACGGCTTAAACCAGGACGTATTTCAGTCCGTAATTACGCGCCGGAGTACGCAAATTACGGGCTGAAAACGGCCCATTCATTACGGTAATTCACAGTTCTCATAGAGAACTATGGATTACGTCACCTCTCCCTGCTCGGCGAATCCGCCGGGCGGGGAGATAATTGACATGTGAATTACTAGCGGCGTATAATACAAGTCAATGGGCTGGCGAAGTGCCGGCCCCCCGCTCACTCCCCCGCTCCCGCCCCCGGCGTAATTGCGGGACGTAATCGAGATAGTACATAACCCGTTGAGAGGGGGTGACATGAAAAGGAAACTTCTATCACGAGAGTCATGGTGGATCGTACAACTTAACACTCGTTTTCTCCATGGCCTCAACAAAAGGCAAGATATAATGTTTCACTATTAAAATGTATATATATATCTTCGCTACCATATTTTCTTGCCTGTTTTATTTCCCTACTCTGACGATTGTAAGGTGGTTTTGTCTCATATTTGAATTTGTTTTTACTTTTTGCCACATATGGGTTTCATTATGTTAATTCATGGGATTTAAAAGGAAGTTACGAACCCATAGCGTCACACCATAACGAAGGGAGGAGTCTCCCGAAACGTGTCGGTGTGTATCACCACCACAATGTCTTACTAATATTTGGATTTTAAGATTGTTTAAATAAAGCTACTATTTTTATATTTTTTCTACACTTTTGAAACAAGTTGCTGGATTGCTTCTTTTTTTCATTGCATCGTTGTTCGTGGGAATCGTGCTTCAGAGCCCACAAGATCCGTGCAGCTGCATCACCATCCAGAGTCCAGGTGAGCTGAATTTGCATTGCACCTTTTCCAATCCTTTGTTGAAGAGGAAGTGTATTCTCATATTCTTAACATGAAAATGGCTTCTCTCTTGTGTGACATCTCTGATGTCTTTTAAGAATTGATTTCTTAGTAAAACATTTGCCACATTCTGAACATGAAAATGGCTTCTCTCCTGCGTGAGTCCTTCGATGTTCAACAAGACTACTTCGGTGACTAAAACATTTGCCACATTCTGAACATGAAAATGGCTTCTCTCCTGTGTGACATCTCTGATGTCTTTTAAGAATTAATTTATTAGTAAAACACTTGCCACATTCTGAACATGAAAATAGTTTCTCTCCTGTGTGAATTCTTTGATGTTCAACAAAATTTAATTTCCTAGAATAACATTTGCCACATTCTAAACATGAAAATAGTTTCTCTCCTGTGTGAGTTTTTTGATGTCCAACAAGATTATGTCGCTGAGTAAAACATCTGCCACATTCTGAACATGAAAATGGCTTCTCCCCTGTGTGAGTTCTCTGATGTTCAACAAGATTTGATTTCTTAGTAAAACATTTGTCACATTCTGAACATGAAAATGTATTCTCTCCTGTGTGAATTCTTTGATGTTCAACAAGATTTGATTTCTTTTTAAAACATTAGTCACATTCTGAACATGAAAAAGGCTTATCTCCTGTGTGAGTTCTTGGATGTTCACGAAGATGTGATTTCTGAGTAAAACATTTCCCACATTCTGAACATGAAAATGGCTTCTCTCCTGTGTGAGTTCTTTTATGTTTATCAAGATCTGATTTCTTAATAAAATATGTGCCACATTCTGAACATGAAAATGGCTTCTTTTCCATGTGAGTTCTTTGATGTTTATGAAGACTTGATTCCTGAGTAAAACATTTCCCACATTTTGAACATGAAAATGGCTTCTCTCCTGTATGAGTTATTTTATGTTTATGAAGACCTGATCTATCAGCAAAACATTTGCCACATTCTGAACATGAAAATGGCTTCTCTCCTGTGTGAATTCTTTCATGTATATCAAAATAATATTTGTAAGTAAAACATTTCCCACATTCTGAACATGAAAATGGCTTCTTTTCCATGTGAGTTCTTTGATGTTTACGAAGACCTGATTTATGAGTAAAACATTTCCCACATTCTGAACAGGAAAATGGCTTCTCTCCTGTGTGAGTTCTTTCATGGCGATCAAGATGTGATTTTCGAGTAAAACATTTCCCACATTCTGAACATGAAAATGTTTGAGTTTTTTGATTTTCAACACCCTTCTGTAACTTTTAAATTGCACAACAGTTTGTGGGGAATCAGAACTAAGTACCTGCTTAAAAGAATCAGATGACACATCTTTGGTGGGAATAGGTGAGGGTACATCTGAGAGAACAGCATGCTGTTCAAATGTATCTTGTGTGATAACTCCATCATTTGCTTTAAAAGCTGACAATATTAGATTTCCCTCTGAACTCCTGGTATATTCACCTGTTAAGAATAATACCGATTTTGTTACTTTTAATTAATAGAATAGTTGAAAGTTATATATATATATATATTTTATAACATTTCTATATAAAGATGTCCATAAATATTGCAGGCATTTAGCAAACTTTAATCGATTACCATGGTGTTAGTAAAACAATACTCTTACAGCAGATGTCCGAGCATGGAACAATAGATTGTTTCCTATTACTACATAAAATCCAGCATGTTCTTAAGTTCATGTATTAGTAGTCTGCTTGTCACCACTCTATCTAGGTAAGCAAAGAATTATAAAGGGTTTGATATGATCAGTGGTGATGTAGGCAGCAGACAGATGTTACCATCAGCGGGATGGTGATAGTGATAGTCTCGCTATAAATTCTTGGCTTGGCTGTGTGAGAGGGTTGATAGCTGAAGCTCTGTTTGTCTCTTGTTCATGTCTCCTGTGTGGTCTAGCAAGATGTATGGATCTTGTCTAGTGCTGCTGTATGGGATTGCTCTGTCCTGTGTATTGTCAGTTCAATTGTGTCAGGTTGTTTCTTGGCTTGTTTGACGTAGTGTTGGACTTTGTACTTTTTGAGAACTACAGATTTGGGGTTTGTCTAGTTTCTGTTGGGCCCTGCTGGACTCACTGGATCCAAAGGCCACTTTCTGTAGTAAGGATCAGTTGTAGCTTAACCTCTTACGGCCGCAGCCAGTTTTAGCCTTTTTTTGAAATCTGACGTGTGTCCCTTTATGTGAGACTAACTTTTGACACTTTTACCTATCCAGGTGATTTGGAGATTGTTTTCTCATGACACATTGTGCTGTCAGTTAGTAAGAAATTTAGTTTTATACAACCCTTGTTCATTTGTGAAAAAAATCGAATTATTATGGAAATATTTAAAAATTTGCCATTTTCAAAATTCTAAAATTTCTGCGTGTAAGACAGATCGTTATTCCACTCAAAATAGTTTCTAACTAGCATATTTAAAAAAATTGAGTCTTTATGGTTTTGAAAAAGGAATATTAACAAAAAGGCACTTTGAATTTATATATAATAAAACACCTAGAATCTCGGCATTTTACTATCTGCCCAAGATCCATAAAGATCAATTAAACCCCCCAGGAAGACCCATAATATCGGGTATAGGATGTTTATCTACTAATCTATCAGAATATGTAGATGTCCAACTACAGTCTACAGTTAAGAAATTACCTGCATATTTAAAGGACACAACTCACATTCTTAATGAACTCAATAAAATCAAATGGAAGGATGACTACTTTCTTGTTACTTTAGACATAACCTCACTATATACTGTTATACAACATGAAAAAGGTTGTCAAATGATTAAACATTTTTCAAAAAGGAAGATAATTATAAATTGCAACAAACAGATTATAATGTGGACTGTGCAGCATTTATTTTAGAACATAATTACTTTATATATAATGGTAAATTTTATTTACAAACATGGGGTACCGCCATGGGGACCAAATTCGCTCCGAGTTATGCCAATCTCTATGTGGGCGGTTGGGAGGAGTCTATGATCTATCCAGAAGGTAAGTTAAGAGAACAAATAATACTCTGGAAAAGATTCATAGACGATGTGCTATTGATATGGCAAGGATCATTAGATTCATTAAATATGTTCTTAAATGAAATTAACAAAAATAACTTTTTCCTTACATTTAACTATGAATTTAGTAAAAAGGCAGTACATTTTCTGGATATTACAATTTTTATTGACCAAAATTCTATACAAACTAAGAGCTATCGGAAAAAGACGGATACTAATAGTTTTATACCATACAATAGCTGCCATTTATCTAGATGGCTCTCAAACATACCAAAGGGCCAATTTTTGAAAATTAAACGGAACTGTACAAGAACGAGAGACTATGAGGAAGAAGCAGATAAATTATGCTCCCAATTTTTAAGTAGAGGATACAATAAAGAGGGTTTTTAGAAGCAACTAAGGAAGAAATAAAGAAGATCCCGCAAGAAGTACTTTTAAAATAAACAAAAAAATAATGAGGAATATAAAAACTACTATAGAGGAGGAGAATATAATAGAACAACAAATAGCCAAACTCCCTATTATAACTCAGTATCATGATCACACAAAAATTTTTAAAAACATAATTTATAAACATTGGTCTTTTTTAAAACAGGATAAAATTATTGGAGAATTTTTGTCAAAGAATCCTAGATTTATTTTTAAGAAAGCAAGGAATTTAGGTAATTTTATAGCACCTACGGTTAAAAATATGGTCAAACCTTCAGTTAAAAACACCGGCAGTAATGGTATTGACACAGGAACTACCTGGTTGGAAAATAACCATATAAAACGGTCCGGTTTTTACTCATGTGGACATTGTTATGCATGCCGACGTTGCCATGCTAATAAAAGTAAAACTTTAAATTTTAGTAATGGAACTACTTCTGAACGTTTTGAAATTAAAGATCATATTACATGTCAAACCAAATATGTAATATATGCGATAATATGCCCATGTGACAAAATGTATATAGGTAGGACAAAACGTCCATTATATGTTCGTTTGAGAGAACATTTTTATAACATTCAGAGAGGGTATTTAGGACATCCACTATCCAGACATTTTTGTCACCTGCATGAGAAATCCCTAAAAAATTTAAAATTTTTTGGAATTGAACAAGTTAAATTAGGATGGAGGAAAGGGGATCTTATTGGTAAGATGTCTAGGATAGAAACAAAATGGATTTTTAATTTAAATACTCAGGTACCAAATGGCCTTAATGTTGACATTGAAATATTTGCATTTTAAATAAGGAACACAATGCATGATGGTACTTGCATATATGTATATTTTTAAGGATTTATTTAGGGATTATCACTATTATTATTATTGTATCTTTTGGGATTTATTACTTTTAAGGATTATATAATGCTAGTGAGAATTTAGTAAAAAAATTTTAATATTTTGATAATAAAGATTAAAAGTTTTTATATTTACATCTAATCGCTTTCATCTAAACTGACAGAAAGAAAGGGATGGTAGTTAATGCTAGCTTGGCAATTCCAATGCAGCCCTGATGAAGGAAGCCGTGATTTCTTCCGAAACGCGTTGGTACTTTTATATTGGACAAGCCTCTGTAGTCTAGGTGACGTCACCTTAGTCTGCCAGTTAGTTTTTACGTGTTGGATATCTGAGCGCTGCCGGCCGGAGCGCTTGGTTAATTTGAACACGGACGTTCCGTTCCTTACTTTGTCAGTAAAGTGGATCGCTGTGGATATAATACGATCGGATGCAGTTTATGGAAAGAGCTTTTAGGTACGTTGCAAGAGTTCTTGTAATTTTTGGTGCTTTTATGTGTATTTTATAATGACCTTTAGTTGTGAGATACGGAGTTGATTAGGGTAGAAGAGCTGATTGTGGACTAACCACTGGATCAGGTGTTCACCATTGCTTCAATCAACAGTGATTGTTGAGCTATTTTATTTTCTGGAAAGTTGCTACATTTAGTTGGGAGACATATAGAAGAGTTAGCGCTGGTGTCATTTGTTTCTATATATAACTAGCATCTACCATATGTCTATTGTAGGTTGGCATAATTTTTGCTTTACAACATTAGGAGCCTTAGAAATCCAGCAGCAATTTTTAACATTTTCAAGAAAATTTACAAAATAGATTTTATTAGGGACCAGTCCAGTTCTGATGTGGCTTTGAGGAGTCTGCCTGTTAGATAGCCCCATAAATGACATAATCTAATAAACTACACCCATTAAAGTATTTAAAACCGCATTTAGAAAGCTTGTTAACCCATTAGGTATTTCACAGAAATTAAAGGGGGTTTGCTACGATCTCATTTCATTCCTCCTGTATCCAGCTCTTCAGCTCTGTGTGCTCATAAGGTGTCGTGTGTGATTTGTTTGAATTGCATATCATGTGACCCAGCAGGATGACGTCACCATGCCTTTCCTCTCTGTAGTCAAAGAAATATCTGTTTATACAAAGCATTGTGAGAGGCTGAGAGGTAAAGTTTTTGCTTCACAGCACAGGGGTCCCATGTTCAAATCCCTGCAGGAACCAAACTTGTGCTTTTTTTTCTCTTTATCAATACACATACCTCATTGAGATCTCTTTTTAATTTATTTGCACTGTTTGACTAATTACTAAGGAGTACAGAGGACGGGAGTAGAGTTACAGCACCTGGGGTTTGAACACTCAGTAGCTGCCTGAGAGGAGAGGTGATGTCTGAGCATGTGTGACCAGGACTGAGGAGCTCTCAGCCCTGGTCGTGTCCCCTGGAGTTGAGCTGTAAACAATGGATTACTAAAGGAGCAGCTAATTAGGGCCGCCGTTAGGGAGGTAGAACCACTACTCCCGTACGGGGCCTGGCCAGAATGTGAAGCAAGGAGGGGGCCCGCCGTCGCCGGCAGGTACCGTCCCCTTGCTCCACACTAATGGAAGAGAGCCAGAAAGCCAGAGGGAGTTGGGGGGAAGCACTGACTGCTCCGTGCACAGGATGCTTCAAGCTGAAGTAAGTCACACTGAATGTAATGTAAAGCTATTGTGTGCTGCCTACTCCACCTGCAGCGCGGCCCCCTATTTTTACCATGCCAGGCCAGTTCCCAGTCCTGTCGGGCTACAATCAAGGCCCCTAAGATTTGGGGGCCCCGATCAAGACCCCTGGGATTTGCAGGGCCCCCTTCAAGGCCCTTAAGATTTGGGGGCCCCAATCAAGGCCCCTGGGATTTAAAGGGCCCCGTTCAAGGCCCCTAAGATTTGGGGGCCCCGCTAAAAGCCCCTGGGGTTGATAGGGGCAGGGTTAACAGGGGGCCCAGGCGCTTTAGCGGTAGGGGGCCCTGGAATTTCTGATGGTGGCCCTGCAGCTAATACAAAAACGGTGCAGAATTTTTAATAATAATGAATGGTGAAAATGTTTGTTATTTCATTTGCAAGCTTTCCACATCAACATTACTTCGTGGCAAAAACCCCTTTAAAGCAAAGAGGAGGTGAAATTTCAAAATTTCACTTGTCTTTGTAGATTGTCAATTTTTATCCATTATTCCATGTAACATGATAGATGTGACCAGGTTAATGCAACTCAATATCAATTCTTCAGACTCTGCCGCTTTTAGAGATATCCCATATGTAGCCCTAGTGCACTGTTTAGCTCAACCACAGGTCTCAGAATAGGAAGAGCACCTACCGGATTTTTGGGGTCTCATTTTCAATATGAATTTATTTAGGCTCTATCACAGGTTTGCAGACCCTCTTAGGTGCTAAAACCTAATAAACACCCCCAAAAAGACCCCTTAAGGTATATATGCAGGGGTGTAATGAGTATATTGACCCCACTGGTGTTTCACAAATTTTTCTAGCGTTAGGCTCTGAAAATGAAAACAATTTTTTTTTCCAACAATCTGAAAATTTTTAATTTTTACAATGAATCCTGGAAAAAAGCACCCCAAAGTTTGTTACGCAATTTCTTCCGAGTTCGACAATACCCTATATGTGGATGTAAAGGGGTGCCCATGATAATAAGCAAACGAGAGCTACAAACCTGACCTGACCTCCAGTACCTAGTGGCAAACACAACCCTGCCTGTATGAAGCTGTCATGGCTTTGGGGCCAGTGTAAGGCTGGATCATCATATATATTTTCTTACCTTTTATACTGGGAAAATATACAAAATATTGTTACTGCCATCACTTATATGGGGGCGCTGAAGGATCTGAAGAAGGTGCAGGGAAAAGAATGTGCAGCAGCGTCCTCCACAAGCTATTAGTGCCTGTCCCTTACCAATAACTCAAACTTTATAAAAAGTTTATTCCATGCAAAAAAGTTTGGCCATTTCTATACCAAGATGAATCTCTGTTATTCCAGAAGATCTTATACATGATAAATAAAGCAGGAACCGAGTACCACACAATGTACAGCAAATACAGAATCTCTGATCTAGAAAACACTGAGTGGGTATGAGGAGGGGAACATCTCTCCTTATGGAGAGCACCAGTTAAGGTGTGTAGTGTTTTGTTTTGCCTTTTAGCCCACTACTCAGCATCTGCATATCACAAGGCATTATGGGAAAGGAGCTGGAAAGCTCACTGCGCTCTTGTTGTAACAAATCCTCAATTTACTTTGATTCACTGAATCTTGAGAAGCAAATAGGAATAATTGTTTAGCCAATATGCTATTACATACGCGTTCAGGGTTTTGCCCCTCATCATTGTAGACAACATATTGGCTTGACTGGTGGGGGCATGAGTGGTATGAGGAGGGGAACTCTCCTTATGAGCACCAGTAGTGGGCTAAAAGGCTAAAAGGCAAAACAAAACACTACACACCTTAACTGGTGCTCTCCATAAGGAGAGATGTTCCCCTCCTCATACCCACTCATTGCCTCCCACCAGTCAAGCCAATATCGCTCTGCTCTACACTGATGAGGGGCAAAACCCTGAAACGCGTATGTAGATGAGCAATATTGGCTTGACAATTATTCCTTTTTGCTTCTCAAAGATTCAGTGAATCAGAAGTAAATTGAGGATTTGTTACAACCTATAGAGGGCGCAGTGAGCTTTCCAGCTCCTTTCCCATAATGCCTTGTGATATACTAGAAAACACTGTAATTCTATACGCTGTAACATCAAATCATGAATGTGTCCACTAATATGTTCCCCAAATGGTTCCTCCTAAAATGAAGGAACCATTACACAGAGTGTCCATGAAATATTTTGGGGTCCCATACAGTGAGACTGGACAGAGCCCCAGGGGCTTATGGGAGATAGTTTTGTTGTCCTTAGGGAAGGGGGTGAACAGAATGGTCAGGGAAGGGAGGGGAAGCTGGTTAAAGGTTTCTTTCTGATATATAATTATTATGAATAATATACATAGCGCTGGTGACCACTTGGCCCAGGGTCTTGTGAATTCGTTATTGAAAGCAGCAGCTAGAGGTTAGAGGTGACCTTTCATTTTAAATACTGCCTAGAGGAGAGCTAGCCTGACAGTTATGTAATATGGCCTCCATTTCAATGATTATCAGACTACAGACTGAAGTCACTCACCCACCAGAAAGAGCTCTGAGGCTCCGGAGGCTGAAGGACAGAGGAACAACTCTTTATACTGCACTGACCACTAAAAATGAAAGGGGTTTTGAATACCAAAGAACATCTACCCACTAAGATTCACTGAGACTTGTCTTAGAGAGAGGAATCCCAGAGCTGCTGCTGGCTCCGATCAGGCCAAGAAAGGAATCCTCTTCAGAACATAACTGGGCTCTAAAGCCTCCTACCTCACTCTTTTCCTCCTCTCTCAGTACGAGGACCTAAAATCCTGGAGTTTTCCTAGTGGACAGTAATAGACAGGGCTGGTCTCAAGGATGTGTGACCTGTGCAACTTCAGAACACATCACCCCTTCTGACGACAATAAATCCGGTGATGGGGCCTTTCTGTACTTTGCTCCCTCTGCAGCTTTAACCTCTTAGAACATAGTCTCCCTGTTCTCCGTATCCAGCCCATACACAGCCTGGAAAGCTTCTATCAGCATTATTTCTTCTCATCTCCCTCTCTTCAGGTTTTCCATCCCACATATTTTTGGTATATCCTGTGGACATGACATAAATGCTGATAAGTGAAGGTCCCGCCTCTCAGGCTCACACCTATCTCCAGAACTGGATAGAATGTCCACCATACCCAACCTACTTTGTGCTGTGGAAACTATTGACTGAGAGGTGGCCGCACCTACACATCTCTCTATATTGACTTCTAACAGATTTCTAAAGATGGCTGAACAAGTGTGCTCGGATGTATCAAGGATGCTCACAGAAATAAACTGAGCATACATGGCCGACTCTTCATTCATAGCGTCTGTGGCATGAAGCGCAGTGGGGGTTCGGAGGACATGCTATGCTGTGGATAGGTCACACCTATAATAGAGGCATCAGGATAAGAAGAGAGAAGGGAAGAGGTTACAGCTTCAATGTGAGAGGCAGTCAGGAGAAGAGGAGGAGAAGCTCAGTTTCCCATCCTCCCCTGGGCTGTGTCCCTTCTTCTTTTTGCCCAGTACTGTCTCTAATTGGTTATGGGCTGCTCTCCTGGGATGGGATTGTTAAGGCTCCTGCTGCTTCAGAAGACTGTCTGCTACACCATAGAAGCTCAGTGTATCTATGGATGTGTTTATGTATATTAGGGCTGGGGACTAATCACATTATTAAGATGAATCTGTATTTGTGGGCGATTCTGTTTTTGAAAAGAAATGTGAAACAAAATTTGGCTTTTTCATGTGGCGACTCTGCCCTGCAATACAGTGAAGTTCCCAGAGTCTATTTATCGTGACCTAACGTCATTACGATGCACCTGTTGCCAGGATGTGTATTATGTCCTGTACATTTTATATGAACACATAGATGAGTGCATGGAATGCATTTATTTATGTCTATTACCTGGAGATATGAGGGGCTGCTCATCCTCCATCTTAACATCCATGTACAGATTCTCCATCATGACGTCCTTGTAGAGATCCTCCATCTTGGCATCTCTGTACTGATCCTTATGTTCTTCTAAATACTCCCACTCCTCCATGGAGAAATAGACAGCAACGTCCTGACACCTTATAGGAACCTGACACACACAATGATACAGTCATCACCCAGACTCCCCCAGTGGTGTTACTGTATAAAATCCCAGCATTCCCAGCAGCGTCACCTCTCCAGTCAGCAGCTCAATGATCTTGTTGGTGAGTTCTAGGATCTTCTGCTCATTGATTTCCTCATGTATCAGGAAGGGAGGTCGGGGCCTCGTGACTGAGCTCAGAGTTCTTTCCCATCCTTCAGACACAAGAGCTGGAAAGCAATCACTAGAGGTCTTCTTCACTATTCTATAATCCTGTTTGTGGAGAAATACATTGATAAATATCATTACAAATATTTCCAGAGTCCATCACCTCTCCAGTCACATCATCTGTTATTACCATAGATAATGATGTAATGTGACATCATCAGAGCCCCTCCCCTCTCCAGTCATATTAGCTGTTATTACCATAGAAAATCAGATTTTTGTACTTACCGTAAAATCCTTCTCTTGTCTGATTCTTTGGAGGACACAGCACCTTGGGTATAGGCCCTTGTCTAGGAGGCTGACACTAGGCAGAACCAAACGTGTTAGATCCACCCCGATAGACTATATTCCACCTGCTGACACCAGGCTAATCAGTTGGTACAAAAGCCATGGAAGGAACATCAAACTGTAGCCTGATCCAAAAGAAGAACGGTACACAAGCGTCCGGAAAAAAATCCCAAAGAAAAGAGAGAGGGAGGGACCTGTGTCCCCCAATGAATCCAACGAGAAAAGGATTTTACGGTAAGTATAAAAATCCGAATTTCTCGTCAATATTATTGGGTGGCACAGCACCTTGGGATGTCTAAAATTTGAAGATGAACTGATACTAAGAAAAAACTCCCCCAACAGTGCCTGCGCTTAGCACACTGCTGCTTGGAGAACCTTATGACCTAGGCTTATGTCAGCCAAGGCCAAGGTATGGATTTGGTAGAACCTAGAAAACGTGTGGACGGAAGCCCAGGTATCCACTTTGCAAACCTAAGGAGCCGAAGCTTGATGCCGAACCGCCCAGGAAGTACCAACCACAAACATGGAATGGGCGGTGACCCGAAAAGGGAGAGGTTCTCCACTAGACTGATAGGCCTCAGAAATTGCAGACCGGATCCAGCTGGCAAAGGTGGCTTTAGAGGCTGCCAGACTCATGCGTGGGCCCTTTGGAGTGACAAAGAGGGCTTAGGAGCACCCAAATGACTCAGTAGCCGAGAGGTAAATTTGAATGGTCCTGACAACATCTAAATAATGTAATGCCCGCTCTGGAGGAGGAGAGGAGGAGGGACAAAAAGATGGCTGCGCTATGTCCTCATTTATATGAAACGAAGAAACCACCTTAGGGAGAAACGAAGGACGTAGGACGACCCTATCCTTATGCAGTACCAAAAAAGGTGACTTAAACGACAGTGCAACCAGTTCAGAAACTCGGTGGATGGAAGTAATGGCCACCAGGAAGGCCACTGTCGATGAAAGTAAACGTAGGGAAATTTCCCGTAATGGTTCAAAAGGAGAAGACTACATGGCCTTCAACACAAGATTCAAATCCCATGGTTCAATTGGTCTACGAACTGGTGGGACAGAAAGCACAAGTCCCTGTAAAAAGGTTTTTACCTTCGGACGAGAAGCCAATGTACGCTGAAACAGTACAGAGAGGGCAGAGATCTGTCCTCTCAAGGAGGAAAGGCCCAGCCCCAGATCCAGACCTTACTGGAGAAAAGCCCTCACCCTTGGAGTAGAGCATCCCAAGGGGTGAAAAAACTGGGACTCCTCCCAGGCAAAAAAGCCCTTCCAAGTACGGGAGTAGATATGGGCGATTGAGGCTTGCGTGCTCGAATCATGGTCCGGATAACCACGTCCGTTGTGGATTCAACAGCCACGCCGTCAAACGCAACGGTGGTAAAGTGGGATGGAATGGGAGGAACTCGTGAAAGGAGATCTAGGCGTAGAGGATGAGGCCACAGAGTGTCTGCCAATAGGGTGACGAGATCTGTATACCATGCCCTGAGGGCCAATCCGGGGTGATGAGGATGGTCGGTACCCTCTTGGTTTTGAGGTGTTTAAGCACTTGGGGCATAAGAGGCACATAAGTTGGAGTTGATGATTGAGGTTAGAGGCAAATAGATCTACCTCTGGAGTGCTCCACCTCTGGCAGAGCAGGTGAAAAACCTCTGGGAAAAGCACCCACTCCCCGGGATCCGCCGATGTCCGACTAGGACGATCGGCCAACCAATTCTCCGCCCCTGAAAGTTGCCAATAGAGAAAAAAACCGAGCACTCCCTACCATCGCAGAATCCTTGAGAATTCTAGAAAAGCAGACCGGCTCCTAGTGCCTCTCTGGTGAGTTAGCCTCACACAGAAATTTAGATGGGAAGTGAGCTTCAGCAGTTCTTTCGTAGAGGCCCCAGCCGATAGTCCTCGCTACAGCTGCCTGGACCAGACTGTACAGGCCTTACTGACCCAGTAGAACGCAAAGGCAGGTCTTAGGCCCGCTCTGGCCGCCTCAAAAATGGCCTTCCAAAACCCATCTTGACACTTAACTGTGCTGTCCCTAAGGACTGCAGCATCCGAGATGGAAATAGCCATAGCCCTCGCAAGGCGAGAGACTGGGGAATCAACCGATAGAACCCCTGACCACTTTGCCACTGTTTCCTCCGGAAAAGGACAAAGGGTTTCAAGCCGTCTGGTAGGACATAAACTCCTGTCTGGATGTTTCCACTAGCTGGTGATAAGTTCCTCAAACTCTGGATGAGTAGGAAACACCAGGGGCTACCTTCTGCTGCATTTAAAGGACACATCTAACTTAGAGGTTGAGGCATCCTCATCTTTGACATGAAGGGAGTCCCTAACAGCCTGGATAAGGGCTTGGGCCGCTGCCACCGTTTCATCATCCCTATCTGGCTCTGAGTCAGAGGGCTCCCCACTTTATGAAGACGTTGTATCCAGGCGTGGAGCTTCTATCTCCATCCACTGTCTGCCCTGAGAAAGCTCAGGTGACAACGAAGAAAAGAGGTGACACGTTTGGTTCTGCCTAGTGTCAGCCTCCTAGACAAGGGTCTATACCCAAGGTTCTGTGTCCCCCAATGATATTCACAATAAAGTATTATGTTATCTGACATCATCAGAATCTCTCCCCTCTCCAGTCATATCATCTGTTATTACCATAGATAAGAATGATGTAATGTGACATCATCAGAGCCCCCTCCCCTCTCCAGTCATATCATCTGTTATTACCATAGATAAGAATGATGTAATGTGACATCATCAGAATCTCTTACCTCTCCAGTAAGCTGGAAGATTATCTCTAGGGTGAGATTTAATATACTCTCCGCCATCTTGTCCTTGTCTCTATTCATCCTTGATGAGTCGACCAGGAAGATTATCCTATATAGACAACATAAATAGAGATGATCCTATATTGTAGAGACCTAAATGGAAGAAGATGAGACAATGTAAAAACCAAACAAATATTCTGTATAGGGAGCTTCTCCATGTTTCCGATCAAAGCAGTGTCACAGAGCATTGTATCCTCCCATAAGCGCTCCACCATCACTGGCCATAGTGGGGTTACCAGTATGTATGGCCTGTGACCGCTGTAGATGATCACAAGCTCCAGTGGTCACATAACATATATACTGGCTTTACCACTGCTGCTAATGTTGTTGCTGTTGTGCAATCTAACCAGAGACTGAAGGACTTTATTGTCACAAACCAAGAGTTTTGCTCAGTTCAGTCCCGCCCTCCAACTGAAGACCAATTTATTGCATAATATTGAAAAAGATCTTGAAATGTTTAGTGTTGAATCCAAATAGGCCCAAATAATATCCAATTTAACATTGGAAGAATGTTAGGCTTTAAAAGAATTACGTACCAATTCAGACCTGGTCATTAGGGCCCCGGACAATGGGGGGTGCAGTAGTGGTTATTGATTTGTTAGGAACTTGTTCCAGCATCATATAGGTGTGACGGTAAAACTTACATTTTTAACTATGAGTTAATTAACTATTAGCTTTTATTGTATGACTAAAAGCCAACCAGCTCGACCGCCAATGTTAGGTGTTTTTTGCTTGATCCATATACACCAACTGAATGACCCCAGTTATTATAAAACATTAGAACGGGACCCTACGGATACATTTAAAGCTGAACTCGTAACTATATTGACTGATTCCCTCGATTTAGGACTTATCTCCAAAGAGGAATCTGAATTTATGATACCTCAAAACCCACAGATCCCCATGTTCTATGCCCTACCGAAAATACATAAGGGCCTTAAAAGGGAGACCTATCGTATCTGGGATCTATTCTAGAGTTATTTATCTTACTTGTTATTCTATTTTAGTTGCTATGAATAAATGAAACACATTTGCATTCCATTTGAGGCCCCGGAAATGCTTTCTCTGCTTTCTGGCGCTTGCACAATGACCTTTCAGTGCCGGAGATGTATGAACACCTGGAACTGTATGTGGAAAGCATAAAAAAATAAATTCCTCTGCATTACAAACGCACAGTCCTGTGCAGCTTCTTTAGATCGGAGTTGGCCGTAACAGGAAACATCTTCATGGACCCTTTTTGAATAACTCTGCTATAGGCCAACAAATATAACAGAACCTATGGAAGATTTACTCCTCAAAGAAATAGATGAAGCAGCTAATCATAATGAGCTTGTTATTATGGATGACTTCAACTACCCAGGCATAAATTGGGAAACAGAAACCTGTGGCTCTCACGCAGGAAACAGGTTTTGTCAATAACTAAACATAATTACCTTTCCCAACTGGTGAAGGAGCCGACTATAGGAAAGGTCATTTTGAACTTAATATTGACTAACAGACATGACAGAGTAACAAAGGTTTAGGTTGGGGGGCACCTAGGAAATAGTGACCACAATATAATAAATTATAATATAATAAATTTCCAATTATCTTTCAATAGAGTAAACATTAAAACTGAAAATGTTGGCCCTTTGAAAAGTAGTGAGGTAGATGTTGTAGAGGGCGATGAGTTGAAAGCAAATCTATTAAACTATTTCCTGTAGATGGGCTGAGGGATGAGGTAAACTCGACTTTAAATGTCTCTAGTCTAACCCAGGAAGAAGTGCAGCTTCGCCTTAAGAAGATAGACAAATTACCAGGTCCTGATACACCGCCATGTCCTAAGGAAGATAAGTAATGTGATAGACAAGCTCCTAATCTTGATATTTATGGATTGTACAGGGTATGTCCCAAAGGATTGGCACATAGTAAATGTGCCAATATTCAAAAAGGGGTCAAAAAGTGATCCTGGAAACTATAGGCCGGTAAGCTTAACCTCTGTTGTAGGTAAAATGTTTGAAGGTTTTCTATAAGATGCTATCCTGGACTATCTCACTGAAAATAAATGTAGAACGCCGTTCCAGCAAAGGTTTATGAAGGATTGGTCCTGTCAAACTAATCTCATCGGCTTTTATGAGGAGGTTAGTTCTAGACTGGATCAGGGTGCGGCGTTGGATGTCATATATCTAGAATTTTTCTTAAGCTTTTGATACTGTGCCACATAAATGGTGGTAAGTAAAATGAGAATGCTTGGAGTGGGGGAAAATGTGTGCAAGTGAGTACGAAACTGGCTCAGTGATACAAAACAAAGTTTATTGATAAATGGTATATACTCAGACTGGATTCCAGTAGATTAACAATCTTTGCAGGTGATACTAAGCTCTGTAAAGCAATCAACACAATAGAGGATAATGTTTTATTACAAAGGGATCTGAATAGATTAGAAGCCTGGGTAGAGAAGAGGCAGATGAGGTTTATCACAGATAAATACAAGGTTATGCACATAGGGAGGAAAAATCCATTCCATGTTACTTATTAAAAACGCTGGGAAAAAATGCTGGAGAAAGACTTGGGAATCCTGGTGGACAGTAAATTTAATTGTAGCAGCCAGTGTCAGGCAGCAGCTGCCAAGGCAAATAGGGTCATGGGGTGTAATAAAAGGGGCATAGATGCACATGATGAGAATATCATTCTCCCATTATACAAGTCACTGGTCAGACCACACATGGAATACAGTGGACAGTTTTGGGCAACAGTGTAGAAGAAAAACATTGTAGAGCTTGAACATGTTCAAACATGGACAACAAAAACTAATAAAAGGGACTGGGTGGACTACAATACCCAGAAAGATGAGGAAGAATAGGGTTATTCAGTTTAGAGAAAATACGGCTTCAGGGGGACATAATAAATATGTATAAATATATTAAAGGTCACAATAGAGATCTATTTATAGCCAACATTTCTTGTAGAACAAAGGGCATCCTCTATGTCTAGAGGAAAGAAGGTTTCTACATAAACATAGAAAGGGATTCTTTACTGTAAGAGCAGTGAGACTGTGGAACTCTCTACCAGAGGAACTTGTCATGGTGACTTCATTAACAGAGATCAAAAAGGGTCTGGATACATTTCTTCTGATTGCCAGTTGAGGACAATTGGCTTCCATCTCATGGAAGTTTTTGCTATACTCTGGATCAATACTATCGCACAATAGGCTGCACTGGATGGATGTCTGTCTTATTTCGGCCTTACAAACTATGGGCCATATGTATGAAAACTGTTTAGGTCTAAAACTCCCTTTGTTGCTCATAGCAACTAATCAGAGCGCCCCTTTCATTTCATATAGTGCTCTGGAAAAATGCGAGGGGCACTCTGATCCGTTGCTATGGACAACAAAGCGAATTTTAGACCTAGACAGTTTTCATATAGGTGGCCCTATATTCTAGGTCCTCTCGCCTTTTCACTCTACACAGCCTCTATTGGACAAACCATTAGCAGATTTGGCTTTCAGTTCCATCTCTACGCTGATGACACCCAATTATACCCCTCCTCCCAAGACATCACTCCTGCCCTGCTACAAAACACCAGTGACTGTCCATCCATTGTCTCTGACATCATGTCCTCTCGCTAATACTGAACCTCACTAAAACTGAACTTCTTGAGATTCCACCATTTACTAACTAACCCCACCCTGCTATTTCTGTGTGTGGCACCTCCATAACTACTAGGTAGCAGGCCCGCTGTCTTGGGGTTGTACTAGATTCTGATTTGTTCTTCAGTCCCTATATTTAAACTCTGGGCCA
>JAODAL010047060.1:0-30302 GCA_025379985.1 Phyllomedusa bahiana | reverse complement strand
AAGTGATAATCCAAAAAACCCAAAAGCCCCCCCAAAAGTTTTCACCCCCCGATTTTGGTTGAAAAAAAACCCAAAACCCAAGTAAAATCTTCACTTAGGACAATTCAAATATACCTCTTAAAGCACAAGCAAATCAACGCTATTATCCAACTATGAGTAACTTACAAAACATTTTTTGTATTGCACTGACCATCTGTCATGTCTTTGCTGCACCTGCACCTGCCTCTACATTAGCACCTTGGAGGCAAATTATTAATGAACTGATGACTTTAAGATCAGCTCCTCAGGTATGTACAATATGTGTACATTTTATATATAAAATAATATTATATATATAAAATAAATATATATATTATATTATATATATTTATAATATATATATAATATAATATATATAAAATATATATTATATATAATTATACAACATACACATACACACACATACCCATATTTTACATCTATATATATATAAATGTTTATAAATATATATATGTGTGTATACATATATATACACATATTTACATATATATGTATATATGTTTATTTTTGCATGTTCTTGTTTGTGTACACATCAGGCTGAATATTTAATTTATATATCTCTTTTTTTTTTTTTGAATGATGCTTATGCCATTATAATGTTTTCTCATAGGATAATTTACTTATGCAATCCTTGTATCCCGATGAACAGAAACAGGTAAGAAATCTATTTATGTATACTACTATACAAGAAAGATGAAGAATTAAAGAACCAGTTCTTCTTGGCATGTTCTATGCCCTTTAAAACATCTTTAAAACATCTTAACAATCTTCTCATTAATATGCTATTTTAAAAAAAAAGAAATATTACACATGGATATCCAGATAATTCTAGTGGCAGTTTTGATATCTAACAGTGTATATGTGTATGCTTGTTTAGCAGTTATATAAACAGAACTTTTTGAACATTGGATTTTTTCCCTTCAATTTTTTTTTCTCTCAGGTAAGGGGGCATATCTACAACTATACAAGTATTTTTGATGTATTATACTGTCTGATGTACAGCTAGGTTACCAGATGTAGAGCTTTTATATGCATCTTCTAGATTTCTAGATAGATAGTTGACCAAAGAGGTTGCTCTTTATAGGCAATATTTCTTTCTTTCTTTCCTTCTTTCTCTCTTTCTTTCTTTCCTTTCCCTTCTTTCTTTCTTTTTGGAATGACTTCCAACTATCACCTATAATTGCTAAGGGAACTTGGCAACAAGTGTGTAATTTCCCTGCAGTGCCAGCAAAAGGGAAATGAAGAATCAGACAGTGTCCATTGAGAATGGAGTTTAATGCATAGTCATGCCAGGTTCTCTATAAAGGAAATTTTCTTATTTTCTATGGATTATTGGATAAGTAACCACCTCTTTTACTTCAGTATGGCCATTTATGTTGTTTAAAAATGTTTTTCTTAAACAGACAACCTCTTTAAACTCTCTCTGACCAATGGAAGAGGAGATTTAACTGTTTATTCCTATGTTAATTTCTTATATGTAATACAATTGTAATAATATTGCAGTTTATGCTTGGGACAGTGACTTGTTTGGTGCACAGGAGCCCTAAAATATTTCTAGTAATAAATCTGATGTAATATACAGTTATGTTATATAATTACTTACTCTAGTGCTAACTCGTGACTATAGATTTTGTTATGTTATTTTTACAGGATGTATCTATAGAAGAATTATCTTGCAGAGCGAAAAATTCTATCGAAGCCCTTAAAAGTCATAACACAGACAAGCTGAAACGTCTGCATCGCTTTCTCATGTATTTTTACAAAGATTAGGTATATTAATTTTACATTTTAGGGCATTTTTTGGAAAACTAACCTGTCATATTGAACAAGAGGCCGATTCCCAGGGCAAAAGAAGAAGCTGAGAGAAAATATAGTATTCTGGGAAAAGATTTATTGTAACTTGAATTTAAAATATTTCAAACTCTGCTTATTGTGGGCTTAAGAGTCCAGTGGGCAGTCCTACTCAGTGATTGGCAACACTCTGTATAAACATTCCCACAGAAAGGCTTTGAACCATTCAGAAGACCTCCCACTGGACTCCTAAGCCCAGAATAAGCAGGAACTTCAATCAATAAATGACAAGTTCTTCTGAATTTCTTTTCCAGTTATATATTAAACTGCTCAGCTACTTTTGCTCTATAGATTGAATGACGTTTTCTTAGTGACAGGTTCCCTTTCAATCATAATATATCAATCAAATGTTTCTTTTCTATGCAAATCTTCACTGTATAGTATTAAGTCTTTAAATGTTAATTAACGTATGCTAGTTAAAATGCATGTCTCGACACCAGTTCCTGGTTTTATATAGAATGAATGCACATTCTTAGCATTATTAGCTTTTCATTGATATGCACATTGATTTAGGAATTATTAATTGTCACTGTGCATTATAGGAGTTCAGTTAAGGTGCTTATACAAACTGAATGTGTGTTACATTAACAAAAAAAAACACAAAGGGATTCTCTAAACTGACTGCTGCTCCCAGCAAGATGTTCCCTCATTCTTTACTTGTGTAGCTGTAGTGATAATGTATCTGAGATAAGACATGACTGTGGCGGCCAATTACTGACCACATTAGTGACATCAACTGACATGTCTCTAATATGGTCAAGGATTTCTGTAAAGAGATTTGAAATGTAAGCACTTTGGGACAGATTTACTAATTGTGTCTAGACAATGTAAACATAGACTAGACAGTCTGACAATGTGCCAGATTTATCAGTGACTCGTGCTGTATGATAAATATGATAAATGTAAATACTTCTGTTTAACTTTATACCACTTATGAGTTGGCTCAGTTTGTGCCAAAAATTGTGCCAAAATTCTGGTGCATTTTTGGCACATAGGGGACATGTATGAAAATGGTCTAGGTCTAAGACTTTTTCTGTTGCCCATAGCAACCAGAGTAATTTTTATACATGAGGCTCATATTGTCACTTGTTAAACTATACCCCACACCTTTCCACAAATTCTCACCCATTTGTCCGACATACCATAAAAATGTAAAAAAGACTGCCCATAACACATAATAACTGTGGTGTAAGGCATGTAACCCAGTATTTTAGCATAGTTAAAGGACCACACCATTTTTTTTTCTTCCAAGTTCTTTAGAAATTGTTTTTACATTGTAGTTCCAATAACTTTGCTTACCTGCAGCTGCATACAAGATTTCTGACTGAGGTAACAGTCTCTATTAGGTCACATGACCTGCAATCTGATTGGCTGAGAAACACTGTGCTTTTTATGTTAACAGGAAGTCAGTCTCTCTATGTATTTCTATGAATTTGAACCTCCCATAGGAATGCACAGAAAGATGTACTTCCAAGTCACACAATCATAATGTGTGTTTCAGCAACTTACAGTGCAGGTCACATGATCCCATAGCAGCAGTGAGAAATCCTATATTCGACTGCATTTTTGCAGCTGAATATATTGGCATTTCTGAATACCTAGAAGCAATTTCTAATTAACTAAGGTGAACCAAATCCTAAAACCGTTCATACAACTGAGTTTTTTTGTCCACTACCTGTCAAAAGCTGCTAAAAAAATGACCGTTTTTAGAGCGTTTTGTGTTTTTTGGCACTTTTTGTGCTTTTTTTGCAGAAATGCACAGCATTAAAATTGCTATGGATTTCTGCAAAATAAGTGCCAAAAAATGTGTGGCGCATTACATAGACTCCAAAAGTACATTTTCTGCCCTGCTCTGTCATTTTTTGCAACATGTTACAAAAAACTATTAGCAGCAAAAACAAGCAGGAAAAAAAATGTTCTGTGGAGACTATAGAACGTTTTTATTATTAAAGTCTATGGGATCTGTTTTCAGTTGTTTTTTCAGCATTTTTGGAAAACGAAAAACGCTGAAAAAACAACTGAAAATGTATGCAGTGGAGACATAGCCCAAAGGAAAAAAAACTGGAGTGGCCCTTTAATGTGTTTCATTGTTTCTTATTCTAAAATATTCATTTCATTTAAGATTAACTGAATGAGCTGCCACCTGGTTTTCATCAAATGTATGAGCCCATCACCAGAACAAAGTTGCCTCTGTCTCGGGGCCTAGGCCTACAAAGTGAGCTCAGTATAGGTAGGAACCAGCTTTATATCATATACAGTCCAACAAGTGCTTACCACTCCCGCTTTGTAGACAATGTGTTTGTCTTGGAGGGTGCTCAGAACTGGTTGTTGACTTCTCACCTGTAACAATCTGTAAAGCTTAAAGAAAAAAATATGTTGACACGCCATCTGCATAAAAGGTAGCAAAACTTTATTGTAGAGTATTAAAATCTATAAAAAACAGGTGCACGCTTGCTAACGAGTTTCAGGTTGGCTAGCGATCCTTTGGGCCATATCTCGCCCCATATTTTGCGCTGTACTGCACAAAATACGGGGCGAGATACGTCCCAGTCATTACGGTAATCCACAGTTCTCATAGAAAACTATGGATTACGTCTCCTCTCCCTGCTCACACGTGTACGCGCCGTGAATAATGCATGTCTATGGGGCCGGCGGGCTGCCGCCCCCGTACACACGGCGTAATTGCGGGGCGAAATACATCCCGCAATTAAGGCGTGTGAGCATAGCCTAAGGGATAGTGACACTCTTCCCCTTATTTAGCAATCCTTGGAAATTTAATTCTTTATGGAATATGGATATGCTGATATACAGGCAACATACAAAACTATTTTTACATACAAAAGCTGAAAACTATACATTGCAGACATATTTATGCCAAATGCAAAGAAACATAGAAAAAACAATGTAAATTACCACATTAGAGATATGATGGCAACAAAAATAGATACAAAACCATGTTTTAACTCAACAGAACAGAACAAAACAAAAGAGGAGAAAAAGGGAGATCAAAAGGGTACAAACTCCTACCTATGATATTCTGTTTTGTGTAACCTTTTGGTATACCCTTGTATGTTAATCATACTCAGCCAATGCAAAAAATAGCAACAACAAAAAAGTTACAAGCAAAAATATACTTTATATATGTTTTATCTATTGTGATATTTTAACTTTGGATTTATCCTATTAATGACTTTTCTGTAAGTCCAAGCTTAGTTTAAATATAAAACTCGCTTGAAAAGCTATACACGTCTTAATTGTAGAGTGCAAATGGTGTATTAGCATTTGTATGTATATCTGAAATTAGAGCTCAGCCTGGTTCCAATTCAAACTATGTTATATGGGAAAAACTTGGATTACAGTCAAATTCTATAAACACTATTTTTGTTCAGATCGCCATAGATCCAAGCATTGCTTCTATAAAAAAAAACTAGTTTAAAAAGCCATGCATTTTATTTGTAGTGTGGAGAAAGTATATTAGCATTTGGGTGTTAAGAAGGTAGATTTACCCTTGGGTATGTACCTCAACTGAGATTGGAGCTATGCCTGCCTCCAATACACACTATATTGTATGAAAAAAGTTTGGTTTACAGGTAGGTCTTATAAACACTATTCTTTTTCATTTTTAACGTAATGCTAAGTAAAACGAAAAAACAGCTTTATTCCTCAGTCTCAATAATCGGTAGTTACTAGCCCCAATTGTACAGCGTAAAAGACAAAATTAGTCATTACCTCCTAACCAAGCGAAATAATTGGACAGGTGCACATTTGATGACTTTTTTTTTCAGTTGCATTGTACATTTGTATTATGCATTGTATTGGTAAGAAAAAACTGGTTTCCTGAAATAATATTTATGCTGATGTAGCTCATTATTTAAAAAAAATAAAATAAAATAAAAAATCACATAAGGTAAATAAATTTTTTAACTCATTTCATACTTTCAACTGAATTGTTTGATAAATGAGTATGTTTTTCTGCAAAAACTAAGAAAAGTTCAGGTGGAAATTTTTTAAATATGTTTGAAGTGTCTACTTTGAGGGAATTTAACAGGAGAGAAAGTAAAATATGGTAGTAGGAAAGCAATTTATAAGTAATTGTTTATACATAGGCTTATAGCTAAAGAGATAGCAGTCAGGGCTTCAGTCAAAGATATGTAGAAAAAGAAGTGAATCTTTGTGAACAATTGCAGTGCCTGGGTTCGGGGTTGTGCGAACTCTATGCTGGTTTACCCGAACTCCGTTGAGGTTTCCCCATGTGTTACTGCTCTCTTGAAGGAGTGGTAAGGCGTGGCGCACCCCAATGTGAAATAATTCAAGAGAGTCAGAGGTCCACACTAAACCAGTGCCCTTATTCAATGGAAAAACTCAAGTGCAACACAGTACAGACAAGACACTGAACGGCTTCTCTAATTTCCTCCGTGGCAGACAGAGGCTCTGTGCTGAGGAAAGGCCTGGGCTAGATGTAACTCTCTATCTCAGAAGGCTGGTGTGCTGGCTGAAGGCCTGGTTTCTCAGTCTGTGGTTCAGTCATCTGGCTGGCATCCTGGTCAAAGAGCTGGTGACCCGGGATCTCTGGCTTGGTATCTTCACAATCCTCTTCTGGTCACATAGACAGCCTGGCAGAGTCTCTTCTTCTAACCACTGGTCTCTATATGCAGAACACCTGATGACTCTGATTGCTAGCCTTTTATGCAGTTTCAGTCTCTCATACATTTGTATAGAGATTCTACTTAGCCTCTTTTCCAGATGGTTGAAAGGTCACTGTCTGAGTTTTTCCCTCCAAACCTCAACTCTACATCTTCTAGCAAACTGGAAAATTACCAGCTTCTTAGTCCATGTGTAGCAAGTTTCAGAGCCTCTCAGTATTGCCTTGCTATGTGCTCACCCTCCCCACAGTGTAGATAGTGCAAATAAACAGAACATATTGTAATAAAAAATTTAAGCTGAGGTAAACAATATAAATCAGTATATCAGTACATATCAATATAAACCATGATACCAAGATAGTAAGGTGTTGATGGCTTTGCATAGTAGATTAGCAAGAGGGTGAATGTACAATTGTTCTGAGGCACTACACAATCATGGTGTAAAAAAGGGCTACTTTGGACAGCTTCAGAAGTGTATGAAGTTTATGGCTAAAATTTTGGGAAAAGGTATGAGGCTAGATGTATAGGAGTCTGTATAGATTGTCAAAAATGTCAGAAATTATGCCAGAATATATTTATTAATGTCCTATTTCTTTCTGATATCACAAATCAAAAACCATAAGGAGCATCAACATAAAGTTGCCTTTTACTAAAGTAGCTGTCTATGTCTTTATCATTTAAGTGAATTTATTTTTTTTAACTTTCTGTTTTTAAGGTCAATTGTGCAATGTTTACATATGAAAACCATGAAGCCACTGAAGACATGAAAACTGTTATTGAGCAACTATTAAATCAGTTCAGAAAATCTTTTATTTCTGCAGCTCTACCTAAACAGTAATTTATAAAATATATTTATTATCAGAAGAGTTATAAAAAGTTATATATATATAATATATATATATATATATTATATATATATATATATATATATATATATATATATATATATATATATATATACATATTTATATTTATTTTATAGCATCAGTATTGGAAATTATATACCAAAAATGTATTCTGTTTTATTATTTATTTTATTTATGCTTATTTTTATTTAATTTTTGAAAAACGTTTGTTAACTAACTTAAGTATGAATAAAAATATATATTTTCTGCAATATAAACCTTCAGTTTGTTTATTTAATCTTTTTTAACCTGAATGAAGTTACTCATAAATTAACCAATTAACTTTTCTTAATCATTTTAGGAAATTGTTTTCAAAATAGAAGCAGTTACATTGACACCGATGAGTTTTGTTACTAAAATAGTTTTTTTTTGCTTCTTTACAAGTTAAAATGATGTAATGGATGTGTTCCATACATTCACCAGTAATCTGGCATACAAAATTACAGTTTTTTGAGTGACTTCTCTGCAGTTTCTCACTCTAAAAATGTGGATGTGGCTTAGTGTAGGGCTGTGGCCTCCCATGACCCAATATGTTTTTACAACAGAAAGTGGAATTAATTATTGCTGAAAAATATGCCAGTTAATAGCTGGTGTAGATTTAGTTTTTAATCATGGACTAGTAAATGAGGCATCAATGCATACACCTCTTAGTATATTTGGCACATCTAACCACAGAGCTGTTTTTACTAAGACAGACATATAAAATGGCGGTCTTATTTAATTCCCCCCTTTGTCTTTATGTAACCCATACTGTGATTCTCCAAAATGTTATCTGTGTATGTAAATCAAAGTAGCTGCTCATGAATATTCATCTGGGGTTCTGTCTTTTTAAGGGGTTGTCTAGGATTAGAAAAACATGGCTGCTTTCTTTAAAAAATAGCACCACTTTTTTGTCACAGAATGTCGCAGCTCCACTCTATTAAATTGAATACGGCTAAGCTGCAATACCAGGCACATCCTGTTACAGAGGAGGTGCTACTTTTGAAAGAAAGCAGCCATGTTCTTCTAATCTTGGGCTACTCCTTTAAAGGAGTTGTCTCATTACGAGCTTTCAGCCTGTCAGTGTCCCTGGTAAGTTGAACTGAGGGGCGTGCTTCTTGGTCTGTCTGTTCTGCTCCCTCTCCCCCCTCCCATCAGCACACCGGCAGCTTCGTAACTTCTATACCGGGGGGGGGGGAAGGGATTTGCTCTCAGAGTTCACCCTGTGTGTGCCTGCCTAGGTCTGTTGCAGGAGAGGGCTGATCTATGAGTGTGAAGTGGTGTGCTAATAGAGCAGAGAGGATGCAAGTGTTCCTATATCCCCTGCTTAGCTTACAAGTCTCCACATCTCCAGCAACAACAAGGGCAGTGTTACTATACTCAGGATGTGTCCCTAATACAGGAGAGCATAAAGTATTCACATGCCCCCTGATCTGTATAGCATTAGTATAGTCACAGTTCCAAAGACATATCATGATTATAGTAACAGACAGGGTCACTGCTGTCACATCTATCTGTGTAGAGAGCAGGAGGAAGCAGGCACACACAGGGTTAATCCAGGACACAGACGCCAGAGTCCTCCTCCCCCTCCTTCCACTACAGAAGCATTCTGTGCAGGAGGGGCTCTCTGCTCCGACCTGTCTTCAAAGGTGATGAGTCATTCAGACCTGACAGCCAGTAAGATAAGGATCAACAGGTCGGCTGCTATAGAGATTTGAGAAGCTGATGTAGTAATTCTAACAGGGCTAGCTCAAAATCAGTTGGACATTTGTAATGAACATATATTGCAAAGCTGCTTGTTTTTTAAAGATCTTTAAATTAAAACACAATCATTGTAGCGAGACAACCCCTTTAAGGTATATAATTTAGCACCTTCCTCTTCTTTTGAGAATAGCTTGTCACATGACCTTACATTTAATTCTGTGCAACAATGAATGTGTTTGGACAAAGCAATTAGTAAAGCTCTCCACTTGTATAGCACCGTCATGTTCTATATTTTTCTGGATTGTGGGGGAAAACAGAGTAACCAAATGAAACCCATGCAAACTTGGAGAGAACATACAAAATTCTTGCAGATGTTTCTTTTTTTTATTTTTTTTTTATAACATATTTTATTGATTTTCCATACATAATAAAATACACAAAAATATAAATGCAGTTAAACATGAAAGGTCATACAAATGTATATCACCTGAACAGCATTATAAGTCCAGCGAAGGTCGGCGAACAGGGCGGGTAGTGGAATCGCCGATCATATGAGTGGGCAACAACATAATCTACGAGCCATTTCAGGTGGATAGAGGATTGAAAGAAAGAAACATACACATATGTAACCAACTCAATAGAACAAACTTAAGCCAAGTGGCTACCAGACAGGACTGGGCCCACCTAGAACCAAGTGGACCAGAAATGGCTAACTTAGCTGGAGGAGAATTCTTGGTCAAAGGTCATAAACTGTATCAACAAGCGACAGCAAGAAGTGTAATCTAGCCAAATTAGATATGAGATATAAGATACAGAAGCCTCCCTAAGAGGGGGGGGGGAGCATAGAGGTAGATTCAGAGCTATAGTCACACTCGCTGTTGGCCTCAGGTATTCTGAGGATTCCAAACGTGTCCACTAAGGCCTCTCTCGAGTACCAACCGGTATAGTGGAATGTTTTCATTAATTGGGTAATTTCCATTTCCATTTCCTAAAGAATCTTTCGGTCCACTGCTCCTTATTTCTCTCAGTTTCTATCCTATCTGCAGTTAGGTATTTTTTCATATTTTCAATTATTGGTGACATAGGAGGGGTATGGTGGTTCAGCCAATTCAGAAGGAGGCAGCGCTTAGCGATCAATACTACAATATGTATAGTATCCTTTAATCCCTAGGGAGGGGGAGTATGAGCATCTTGGTACTATCTGCTTCCGGGGGTCTGGCATAGTGGAATATCAATAGTTCGAAACTCTTTCTCAGCCTGACATGCCATCAGTCCCACATATAGACCAGAAATAAATCCCAAAAGCCCTGAACGTGAGGGCAATCCCACAAACCGTGCCACATGTTCATGGAGGGGGTCTTGCATTTGGGGTAAGCGTGAAGCCTGTCTTGGCATTGTTGGGAATGGGTAGGTTAAATCCATAAAATGCATTATGTATAATTTTTAGTTTTGTTTCCCTCCATTGTTCGCAAATCACCTTTTTGCGAAGCCTGCCAAGACCCTTTAGTTTTTTTTCCGGTGTTTGAGGATCATTTAATCGATATTCCCATTTCTTGAAAGGTTTCACCGTACCAGAAGCCAAATCCCAGCTTCTCATAGTCCTATAGATAGCTGAAAGGGAAAAGGAGGACCTATGACAGTCCATCAAGCATCAAATTTGTTAGGGGTACATTCCTTGCATATGTTCCGAAGTCTGGATCTGCAGAATGAAAGAATCTGCAGCGCCAGGAAGACATGCATCAGTGGGAGGGAGAAATTCTCCCGTAACTCCGAAGGAGAGAGCCATCTCTTCTCCTGTAAATGCATCAACTGCCTGGCCTGGCAGATCCCCCTAGTTTTCCACAGTTTAAACATGGGATTATCCTGGCCCTCGGGGAACTCCGGATGCTCCCAGAGAGGCATTCTTTTAGAAATCAAGAAGGGAAGACCCGATAATTTACGAACCTGTTTCCATGTCGCCACTGTGTCCCGAAAGAGAATAGAGGATTTAAGTTGAGGAGGTATGGAAGAGATCTTTGTGTGAAGGAGGGAATGGGGATACCAAGGGTGCATCAGTTCCCTCTCTAGCTCAAAATTTGAGTAACGACTGGTTTCCCCAATCCAGTCCAGTACATGCCGGGACAAGGATGCCAAGTTATAATATCATATATTAGGCAAGTTTAAGCCCCCCCTTTTTATTGGGAGCATCAATTTTTGAAGCGCTATACGCGGTCTTCTACCTGCCCAAATAAAACGGGAGAAAGAGGCGTATATCTTCTTAACATCTGAATGTCGTAATAACATGGGAGTGTCTGGAGGGGTTATACCAGCTTAGGGAAACATACCATTTTAATTGCATGGCATCTACCCAATAGGGACAGGGGCAAGCCTCGCCACCTATTTAATTGTTACATGATTTGGCCTATCAGGGGAGGGTAGTTCAGAGTGTAAATGGTTCTCCCTATCTTGATGCCCAGGTAAGTAATACATTTATCAGCGGGGGTTATATTTAATCCAAGGTTATCCCAGTCACACTTTGGGAGAGAGGACCTGAGTTCTAGTAGCTCACTCTTCGAGGGATTTGTCTAAGAGCCCAAGAAAGCTCCAAATCCCTCCAGGAATGAGAAAACTCCAGGGAGGTGTGCGAACGGGTTCTAGAGGAACAAGAGCAGGTCGTCTGCAAACAGAGCCATCTTAACCAAGGTCCTTCCGACCCTGAATCCCTCAAAGAGCTCAGACTCCTTTAAGTACTGCGCCAAGGGCTCTAAGGCGATGTCAAAGAGGAGAGGGGAAAGGGGACACCTCTGACGAGTGCCCATGGCTAGAGGGAAGGAACAGGACAGAAAATCCGGAGTATATACCTGTGCCGTGGGGTTAGAATAAATCGCAGAGAGGAACGTTCTAAAGTTTCCCTTTAATCCCATCTTGTCTAAGACCATCCAGAGCCACCCCCCACCGGACATTGTCGAATTCTTTCTCAGCATCAATCGCTATGACAGGATGACCGGTGAGGCTGGCTCACTTCTAACTCCCTCTAGTTAGTCAACACCTTTCTCAGATTCCCCACTGAGGTGCGCCCTCTGTTAAATCCCTTCTGGGAAGGTCCAATAAGAGATGGCAAAAATGTCGCCATTCTGTCAGCCATGATTTTGGAGAGGAGTTTCTGATCCACATCGATCAAAGAAATTGGTCTGAAAGAGGCCGGGAGGAGGGGATCCCTTCCTTTTTTTGGAAAAACTTTAATAAACGCATTCCTGGACTCCACCTGCCTTCCTCCTCCACCTCGGGGTTGGAGTCTGAAGAGTAAAGCTGCTCATAAAATTTTTTTAGCGTGTCATTGACCTGGTAAGGGTTCGAAGTGATATGGCCCGAAGGGGTCCGGAGGGACGTAATGTGAGAAGGCTGATAGTTAACCCTGAGGAGTCTGGAAAGAACTCTACCTGCCTTATTCCAGAACCAGAACAAGGTGGATGTCAGATAAGAGCGCTGCACCTCTTCCCTTCTATCCAGCCATATTTCAAAGTCTCTTCTGACTGACTCCCAGTCTCGCCTGGATGTCAGTGAGCCTGACTGGAGAAAGGAGCGATAGGCTGTCCTTACTCTCTCAGATGCCTCTCTGTATTCCTTCTCCAACTTGTGTCTATAGGAGGATATATAGGCTATAATTCTGCCTCGAAGTACTGAT
Organism: Phyllomedusa bahiana; assembly: GCA_025379985.1. Lineage (NCBI taxonomy): Eukaryota > Metazoa > Chordata > Amphibia > Anura > Hylidae > Phyllomedusa > Phyllomedusa bahiana. The sequence continues at coordinate 17,517 of JAODAL010047060.1, read as the reverse complement.
TTAGCAATGGCCCAGTACAAGGAGGCGTTCGTAGAGTGTTCCGCTTTGGTCGTGCGAATTCGAGACACCAGCCTCTAACCAGGTCAGCGAATGCCTCCGTTTTCGACAAATAGGATGGGAAGCGCCATATGAAGTCCGATCCTTTAGGGTAGGTGTCCACTATCTCCAGCAGAACTGGTGAATGGTCAAAGATTACCATGTCAAGGATTTCAGGGGATATACACTCATATGAAAAAGTTTGGGCACCCCTATTAATCTTAATCATTTTTAGTTCTAAATATTTGGGTGTTTGCAACAGCCATTTCAATTTTATATATCTAATAACTGATGGACACAGTAATATTTCCGGATTGAAATGAGGTTTATTGTACTAACACAAAATGTGCAATATGCATTAAACCAAATTTTGACTGGTGCAAAAATTTGGGTACCCTTATCATTTTATTGATTTGAATACTCCTAACTACTTTTTACTGACTTTCTAAAGCACAACATTGGTTTGTAACCTCACTGAGCTTAGAACTTCATAGCCAGGTGTATCCAATGATGAGAAAAGGTATTTAAGGTGGCCAATTGCAAGTTGTTCTCCTATTTGAATCTCCTGTGAAGAGTGGCATCATGGGCTCCTCAAAACAACTCTCAAATGATCTGAAAACAAAGATTGTTCAACATAGTTGTTCAGGGGAAGGATACAAAAAGTTGTCTCAGAGATTTAACCTGTCAGTTTCCACTGTGAGGAACATAGTAAGGAAATGGAAGACCACAGGGACAGTTCTTGTTAAGCCCAGAAGTGGCAGGCCAAGAAAAATATCAGAAAGGCAGAGAAGAATGGTGAGAACAGTCAAGGACAATCCACAGACCACCTCCAAAGAGCTGCAGCATCATCTTGCTGCAGATGGTGTCACTTTGCATCGGTAAACAATACAGCACACTTTGCACAAGGAGAAGCTGTATGGGAGAGTGATGCGAAAGAAGCCGTTTCTGAAAGCACGCCACAAACAGAGTCGCCTGAGGTATGCAAAAGCACATTTGGACAAGCCAGCTTCATTTTGGAAGAAGGTCCTGTGGACTGATGAAACAAAGATTGAGTTTTTTGGTCATACAAAAAAGCGTTATGCATGGCGTTCCAGAAACACAGCATTCCAAGAAAAACACTTGCTACCCACTGTAAAATTTGGTGGAGGTTCCATCATGCTTTGGGGCTGTGTGGCCAATGCCGGCAACGGGAATCTTGTTAAAGTTGAGGGTCGCATGGATTCAACACAGTATCAGCAGATTCTTCAGAATAATGTCCAAGAATCAGTGATTAATTTGAAGTTACGCCGGGGATGGATATTTCAGCAAGACAATGATCCCAAACACAGCTCCAAATCTACTCAGGCATTCATCCAGAGGAACAATTACAATGTTCTGGAATGGCCATCCCAATCCCCAGACCTGAATATCATTGAACATCTGTGGGATACTTTGAAGCGGGCTGTCCATGCTCGGCGACCATCAAACTTAACTGAACTTGAATTGTTTTGTAAAGAGGAATGGTCAAAAATACCTTCATCCAGCATCCAGGAACTGATTAAAAGCTACAGGAAGCGACTAGAGGCTGTTATTTTTGCAAAAGGAGGATCTACTAAATATTAATGTCACTTTTCTGTTGGGGTGCCCATACTTTTGCACCGGTCAAATTTTGGTTTAATGCATATTGCACATTTTGTGTTAGTACAATAAACCTCATTTCAATCCGGAAAGATTACTGTGTCCATCAGTTATTAGATATATCAAATTGAAATGGCTGTTGCAAACACCCAAATATTTAGAACTAAAAATGATTAAGATTAATAGGGGTGCCCAAACTTGTTCATATGACTGTAATCCTTCTGCATAGGTCCTGGGAGGTGAATATATAGTCCAGCCTGGACCACGACTGGCGTGCATGGGAAAAGTATTGTCTGCTGTCCGGGTGAAGATCCCTCCAGCCGTCTGCAAGAGCAGAGGTATCTAAAAAGGTTCTAAGAATTTGCCCTCCGGGCCCACGGGTGTCTGAGGCCAAGTGAAGTGTGCCAGGGGGATTCTTCCTGTCCAGAGTCTCATCTAAAACTACATTCATGTTGCCACGCACCACTCTGTGAGGATTGCTATCCACCGGTATTCTCCTAGCCAGATCAACGAAAAAGGAGGCGCTCTGGGCATTGGGACCATAAACGCTATATAGACTGAGACGTGACCCATTACAGTCAATAATCAAGTGGGATAGTCTCCCCTCTCCATCTGATTCGTGAGAAACTAGAGTAAACGGGAAGTTTCTAAGGATAAGTGTTAGTACTCCAGCTTTGCCCCCCCACCGCAAGGGAACCAAAAATGTTGCCCACCCATAACCTCATCATGCAAAAAAAATCCTCCTTCTTCAGGTGTATCTCCTGAAGGAGAACAACATCAGGTCAGAGTTTTTTGAGGTGGTGGATAAGCTTAATTCGCTTGTTGGGAGAGTGAAGCCCTTTCCTGTTCCAAGAGATAATTCTCATGGAGGTTGATGAAAAAGAGCCATTTTGCGGGATTTACCCCTGGGGTGGAAATCCTGCGGGAGGGGGTATAGAACCAAGGGCTTTCCTATGAGCAGACAGGACTCCAGCATCAAAGAATCACAAGAAAAACAACAGCAGAACATAATAAACTTAGACAAAGAGTGTAGACAAAACACGCAGAGACATAGTCTCCAAACCATGCTACCTTTCCTATTGCGCTGTGTGACTTCACCTTTTTCTGGCGAGCGGGTGTCCTCAAAAAGAAGAGCCAAAGGTATAGTCATCTTGTGACCTCAGCCCCCCTGCACCATAAAAAGGGGAAGTCCGTATCTCCCATTTTTGCAGAATAACGAGAAAGTATATTGATAATAGCAATAGTTTCAAGGGTAAAGCACAATGTAACAGTAAGGACAACACCCCTGCCACGAGGCTTAGATATAATGCTAAAAGGTATAGTCCGGTACATAGACGAATTTAAACAGTGGGTCCCCCCCCAATAGTTACTAATGTTAAAAGCAAATCTTGGAGGAAAAGAAACCAAATAGGTTTCTAAAAGGCATACAGGCTAAAATACTCAGTTACTCACGATCCCCATAACAAGACACGGTGATGGAATGTCCTAAGAAGATGTCAGGTAGGGTTCAGCTTCAGAGAATCAGGAAGAAGACGACGACCCGGAGACCGCTTCTCTTTGGTGGGAGGAGAGGATCTTTGTGAAGATGATGAGTTGGTGGGCGAGCGGCGTTCTGGATGTTTTCCTGCAGATGTTGACGAAGGGGCAAATAGTCCAGGGCCTAGGGTTTCTTGCAAGTCCATTTCCGCCTCTTCGGACGAGATGTAAGATGTCGGGCACACATGAGGAAGGTGTACCTTCAAGGTGGCTGTGTATATTTGGAAACGGATCCCCTTGCGGACCAGCGTGGTACATAATTTGCTGAAGGCCCGTCCACATCTAGACACTTCACTATTAAGTCTTCAAAGAGGAAGATGTTTTGGCCTCTGAGTAGTAGAGGAGAACTAAGCTTCCTGTAGGCTCAGAGTATGTCTTCTTTGTCGTTATAGTCTAAGAACTTTACGATGGCAGTGCGAGGCCGCTTTTCTAAACGGTCATTTGGCGCCTTTCTAGCCGTAATGTCTGGGCCAATGTGGTGTGTCCTTTCCACCCTACAGCTCCTGCTTATACCGAGGGCCTGTGGAAGCTCAGTTTGGAAGCGATCTTGGAGTTCTGATTGCTTAATCAGTTCTGAGAGGCCTACCAGCCTCAAATTGCTCCTCCTGGAGCAATTTTCAAGGTTCTCCATCCTCTCATGTAGGGTAGAATAAAATCTTGCAGCTAGAGATAGTTTGTTCTGCAAAGAGTCATTATCCGACTCCAGCTGCTGGACCCGATGCTCTAGCTCATCTATGTGTGCACCCTGGGCCTGCAGGTCCTGGTGTATTTTGCTTAGGGATGCTTGCAGTGTGGACTCCAGCGTGTCCTGGAGGTCAGGAGCAATGTTTCTGGCGACTTCCAGCGCCAGGGCTTTATAGTCTCTAGCAGGCACACAGTCTCCCCAGTAGCCGGCAGCGGGGCCGAATCCCAGGAGTAAGAAGGCAGCTCACCATCGTCTGGGGTCAGTGCTCGGCGGGACGCCAACTTGGCCTCACCTCGTGCCATGCGGGGTGTTAAGGAGGGCGGTTCTTTATGGCCATTCCGGAGGAGATATCTCTCCATGCAGTCGCCGGCCGGCACGGTAGGAGTGTTCCCCTCTTGGTCCGGGAGCGTGTTTGCGCCGACAGAGCGGCTAATCGCCGGATTTAGGTGCGAGGCACCGGGAAGCTCTCACCGCTCATATCCGCACGCCAGCGCCGGAACCGGAAGTCTCTTCTTGCAGATGTTGTCCTTGGTTGGATTTGAGCCCAGGACCCCAGCAGTTTTAACCACTGTGCCACCGTGCTGCATATCGATAGAACATGCCATCAATGTGTGATAGGTGCAGGCCCCAACTCTGGGCCATGCACGTATCTTGAGAATGGGCCTCAAAACCTCTCTGTTCAAAATTAATTTTAATGGGAGTTCCAAATATGGCTGAGCACAATATAGATATGCCATCAATGTGTTTTGTGGGAATACCACTTTAAATCATTTTGTGTAACATTGACCCACAAAATGTCTTAAGAGGACACTTAAAGGGGTTGTCACACCATGCTGTTTTACAGAATGACAGCTTCAGACTTACACTTCATGGTTAGGCTGTGGGTGGCTCTATAGCAGTGATTGGCATAAAATCTCTGCTATTCTTAACTGATCCTGATTCAGTGATATGAGTGCAAGAGGTTTATCATCTGTAGTGCACAAGGCTGCAGAGTTCTAAAAGATTAAAACTTGTCAGTAAGTAATGTAAACAAGTTTCCATCTTTCAGATAGGAACAGATAGAAGGAACAGAGCATGGAGTGAATCATCATCCCAACCACTGCTGCAGTCTATATGAGCAGAGAGAGGTGGCCAGTAACTAGGAAACCATGTGTGTAAAAGATCTTTTGTCATCTCTGACGAGAAGCAAATTCAGAAAAGCAATATATTTAGTAATAGTTTTTATTTAACTTTGTCTACAGGTTTAAAGTTAATCAATGAAATGTGAATACTGTTAAAAGGTCAGAGATACCATTTAATTGTATCCTACAAGAATATATTGTAATATAACATTGATTTTAATGCAAACACATGACAAACTTCCCAACTATAGCAGTCTAGACCAGTGAAACATTACACAGCTAAATTATTTTTATCTCACACACAAAATATTTGAATCATTTATGTTAATAAAAGTAAAGAACATTCATGATCTGAAAAGCAACTAGTTCATTTTTAAATCGTTTATTATTAGTTTTTTTTTATACAGAACTTCCCACAGTCTACAGCCTTTCACTTTTGAACACCATTTTACAGTTTTATGGCTATAATCTACACAAAAATCTGAGCAATGCTGTTAATACATTGTATTATTTATCTTATACTGATCCTGAGCTACATCTCGTAAGAGTCGCTTTTGCTCCATTTAGGCCAAGTCCATATATCTTGGGTTTTTAGTCAGTTTTTCAGACAGTTTGCGGATTTTGAAACCGCCTAAAAACCGACAAGCAACCATCCCTATAGACTTTAATATAAAATCCGCCCAGTAGTCTACACTGAAAGGACGGATTTCTAAACCACCAGCATTCCGAAAAACTCGGAACATGCACAGTCTTACCTGTGACATCTCCTGCCAGGTCTATTTTAGTAAATCCTTGTGCCCATTGTGAAATCACAATTCTGGAGCATCTTCTTTTATAACACTGTGTTGGGATGTTCATCAGCTATTTCTCCTAGAAATGTATTAGGCAAGGTCTATACAGAAAATCGGGTAGGTGTCACTATTCTAGGTTTTAAAGGCACGCACAGACTCTGACTTTGTTTAGACAATGTCAGACTGTACAGGGACACCCACCCAATAGGTAACACCCATCTGACAGATTCAATAATACATTTCTAGAAGAAATAACAGAGGAACAGCAAAACAGAGTTATAAGAGAAAATGCTCCAGAATTGTTATCTTACGGGGAGCATAAGTATTTAATAAAAGAGAAATGTCAGGAGATGTCACCGGTCATCTTTAACGCCTGAAAAGTCCTAAATAACCAGCACATTTTTTTATTTTTTGCTTCCCTGCATTTCAACAGTCGTATAACTTTATTTTTTTCAATGACGCAGTTGTATAAGGCCTTGTTTTATTCGGGACAAGTTGTACTTTTTGGGGGGAATAGTTTAAGTTTACTTAGAAATTATTGCAAATTTTTTTTTAAAAAATGTAAAAAAGATTTAAATTTTTTTTTTTTTACAACATTCAGATTTCACACTTAATAACTTGTTAGATTGATGCTACAGGTCATTATGGTCGTGTGGATGCCTAATATGTGCAGGTTTTTTTTGTGTGTGTAATGTATGCACAATTATTTTTTATTAAATATTTATTTTTATTTTATTATTTATTTTATTTATTTTTTTCTACACTTTTTATTTTTTTTTTTACTTTTTTTTAAATCTCATAAAGGGATAACTGTCTTTCATTTTGCAAGAGCTGCACTGGGAACAGGGCTGTGTTGTCTGCAGCGATGTCTGCAGTAACGCTAAAAGATGTCGCTGTAGACGAACAACCTGCACCACCTGACATCAAAAGTCGGCGGGCAGTTGTTAACCCTTTAACCTCTCCAAAGGAAAAAAATATAACTCTTCATTTTTCTCCTCCTCGCCTTCCAAAAGCCATAAAGTTTTTATTTTTCCACCTACATAGACATATGAGGGCTTTTATTTTGCGGGACAGGTTGTACTTTCTAACGGTGACATTTGTCGTACCATAGAATATACTGGGAAACCGCAAAAAAATTCTAAGTGGGGAAAAATGTGAAAAAAATTTACTTACCGCCAATACCAATCATGTAGGGTTTCCGTTATGTTTTTGTGGCGTAAAAAAATTCCAAACATTTTCTATTTTTGAAATTTGCGCTGCGGCGCCTTTTTGTGCGAGCAATAACTTTTTTATACTAACGCCTACGGACGTCAGTGAGGGTGCATTTTCTGCGGGCTGAAGTGCACTTATTGCTAGATCGGACTTTTTTGGATGCGGCGATACCAAATATGTGTAACTCTTTTATTATTTTATTTCTTTTATTTCTAAAATGGCGAAAGGGGGGTGATTTGAACTTTTAATATATATATTTTTTTATACTTTAAACCTTTTTTTTTTTTTTTTTTACTTTAACTTTGAGTCCCCCTAGGGCGCTTCACTACTAGGGGGTGCGATCATTTGTACAGTCTAATGCATGCATAGACAATGCATTAGAGTGTACCAAGATGGCGCTTTCCCCACTTCCTGCCTGGGGCTGGAAGTGGGGCAAATAAAAACATGGCAGCGATGGGAGCCTTCACAAGGTTTCCTGCTGCCATGTTCAGCTAGTTACGCTGCGGGGGCTCCGATGGGAGTGAAGGACGGTGCGCAGCACTGTTTTTCATTCATTTACACACCTCCGCCATCTTTGCCGCGGCGTCTAAGGGGTTAAACAGTGCGGGGGGAGGGGAGGGCGCCACTGCCCCCCGCGCTGTAACCGCCGGGTGTTAGCTGCAATTAGCCGCTAGGACCCGGTGGCTGTGTAGCAGGATTCGGCTGTGATCCCGCGGCACAACTCCTTAACACCACCAGGACATACCCACACGTCCAGGTGGGGTAAGGGGTTAAAGAGTGAAAGGGGTTTTGCCACAAAGGCATTTCATTCCTGGTTTGTCCTGCTTCAACTTTTACTGTGCTCAAAAGGGGGCAAGTATGATTTGTTTGAACTACATATTATGTGACCCAGCAGGCTTTACATCACCATGCCTTCCTACATAGTGTGTTCACGCTAGTCAAACAAAGGTCTGTTTATGTAAAGAGTTGTAAGTAGCTACAATGTAGCTGGGTGGTTAGCACTTTTGTCTTTCAGCATAGAGGTTCTAGATTCAAATCCCTGAATCAACCAAACGTGGATTTTTTTTCCAAATGCACATACCTGATTGAGGTTTCTTTTTTCCTTTTTTTTTTATTTGCACTGTTTGACCAATTACTAAGGAATACAGAGGGCAGGAGTAGAATGACAGCACCTGTGGTTAAACACTTGTTTAGCAGTGAGTGAGTGTCTATGATTATTAGGCAGGGAAGAGACTGACAGTAGCTGCTTGAGAGAAGAGGTGATGTCTGAGCATGTGCGGTCAGGACTGAGAAACTCTTGTCACTAGTCGGATCACCTGGAGAAGAGCTGTACACTATTGATCACTAAGGGAGAGGCTGAAACAAAAATGCTCCAGAATTTTTAATAATAAACAATGGTTAAATGTTTATTATTTGCAAGCTTCCCGGGTCAATTTTACTTTGTGGCTCAACCCCTTTAACTGTGAAAGAATGTGTATAAAGCACAAATAAGAGCAGAATATGGAATAGAATTCAGAATGGAAGATGCTGGCAGTTGAAAGTGTTACAGATGTGATAGCTAATAACGTTACACAGATTTCCTCCAGGTAGTCCTGGTTTCCTCCTACGTTGTGAGTGTGTGTGTGTTCAGTATATGTGCATACCTAGTTTCCTCCCACGTTGCTAGTGTGTTCAGTATATGTGCACTCATCTAAGCTTTCTAAGAAATTCTATTAAGATTGTACCACAGGGACTGATCACAATCTTTCTAGTGGTGAGAATAGGAAAAAGTACATTCATAGGGAAAAGTTTTGAAATTGCAGCGGTGTACAAGATGTAATGTAATTATTTAAAAAAAATATAGGACGACATGTATGATTTTTGGCATTTAGACACCAAATTTTCTGCGCATAATATTAGTTTTTCAATGCGCCTGATTTCTGAACCCGGTCCACTGCGGGTCATAAATCAGGCGCATTGTAGCGCAGAAACGACAATTCTGGCTCAGGTAAACCACTTTTAAAGTGGTTTACCTTCCAGCAGTAATGCGTGGGGAATTGCTGTACTGAAGCTATAAATGTGTAACTTCGTACGGTTCTAGTGCGCCCCGCCTCCCACACACCTCCCGAAATCAGGCGCGGGTGCTCTGTAATGCACCTGATATTGACATATAGGCGAATTAAAACTATAGCGAATAGAGCTGCGCTAGATGTCGGGCTGAAAAGATGCCAAATAGAGATGGGCAAATTTCTCGAAATTCGGCTCGCTCACTTCGCCGAATTTCCCGACAAAAAATAACTTCGTTCCGAATTTTTTTTGGGACGAATCACGTTAAAAAACAGCTATTTCCAGGCTGCCCAGAGCCTGCAGGGTGCTGTAGAACGTTGTGCCATGCTTAAATATGCAGAGGGAGCTTGGTTTGGTATTCATACAATGTTGTGTTTTAGTATGACACGCACATGACTGCCGCCGCTCTTAGAATCGCTTCACTATAAAATTCCCTGGGCACTTAAGAGGGCAAAACTGACCAAAAAACTGAAGGGGGAATGTAGCCTGATAAAGTCATGGCAGTGACAGCTGGAAAAAAACAAGCTGAGGGCTCAGGTGGCAACATCAGTGACAGAGTGTGGAGGTGACGGCGGCAGCCACAGCAGCATGAGGTCAGAGAGTGGCACAATGACACAGTGTGTAGGTCACGGCAGCAGCCACAGCAGCAGCATGAGGTCAGACAGTGGCACAATGACAGAGTGTGTAGGTCACGGCAGCAGCCACAGCAGCAGCATGAGGTCAGACAGTGGCACAATGACACAGTGTGTAGGTCACGGCAGCAGCAGCATGAGGTCAGACAGTGGCACAATGACATTCTGGAGGTGGCAAAAACAGGAGTAGGCCACAGAGTGGGACAATGACACAGTGTGTAGGACACGGCAGCAGCCACAGCAGCAGCATGAGGTCAGACAGTGGCACAATGACATTCTAGAGGTGGCAAAAAAAGGAGTAGGCCACAGAGTGGCACAATGACACAGTGTGTAGGTCATGGCAGCAGCCACAGCAGCAGCATGAGGTCAGACAGTGGCACAATCACATTCTGGAGGTGGCAAAAACAGTAGTAGGCAACAGAGTGGGACAATCACACAGTGTATAGGACACGGCAGCAGCCACAGCAGCAGCATGAGGTCATGCAGTGGCACAATGACAGTGTGTGTAGGTCACGGCAGCAGCCACAGCAGCATCATGAGGTCAGACAGTGACACAATGACAGAGTGTGGATGTCACGGCAGCAGCCACAGCAGCAGCATGAGGTCATACAGTGGCACAATGACACAGTGTGTAGGTCACGGCAGCAGCAGCATGAGGTCAGAAAGTGGTACAATGACATTCTGGAGGTGGCAAAACAGTAGTAGGCCACAGAGTGGCACAATGACAGAGAGTGGAGGTGACGGCGGCAGCAGCATGAGGTCAGACAGTGGCACAATGACATTCTGGAGGTGGCAAAAACTGGAGTAGGCCACAGAGTGGCACAATGACAGAGAGTGGAGGTGACCGTGGCAGCAGCATGAGGTCAGACAGTGGCACAATGACATTCTGGAGGTGGCAAAACAGTAGTAGGCCACAGAGTGGCACAATGACAGAGAATAGAGGTGACGGTGGCAGGAGCAACAGCATGAGGTCAGAGAGTGGCACAATGACACAGTGTGGATGTCATGGCACCAGCAACAACAGCAGCATGAGGTCAGACAGTGGCACAATGACAGAGTGTGGAGGTGGGTGGCAATACCAGTCCCTGGTAAAGATGGTTGGTGGCAGATGGAGAAACTGTCAGCAGATGTGTGGCATCAGGCGGGTGGCGGCATCAGAATAGTGGCTGAGGCAGGTAGTTTGAACCCAGACTCATTTCTTACAGTTTGGGTGAGGCATCATGGCTGATGTAGTCTGACGCCTAAGGCATTGGTGTGTGGAAATCCTGGCCGATCCACGCCTGATTCATCTTGACAAAGGTCAGTCGTTCCACATTTCCCATGGACAAGCGGGTTCTCCTTGGGGTAACGATGGCCCCCGCCGCACTGAACACCCGCTCTGATGCCACACTACTGGCCGGGCAGGACAGCTTCCCACTGCAAACTCGGCAAGTTGCGGCCACACATCCAGTTTGGCTGCCCAGTAGTCCAGCGGATCTTCTAACTGGGGTGGCAGAGTGCTGTCCAAGTAGGCCACCACCTGTTGGTTCAGGGTCTGCTCCAGGTCCTGCTGCTGCTGCTGGCGACTGCCCTCCTCACTAGGCGGGTGAAGGAAGCTGCTCATCAGTGACTCCAGACTTAGGTTGCTGCTGATGGAGCTGGTACTGCTCCGACCCCCCCACCTTCCCCCAGCAGCCGCGGCAGTAGTACGTGAGCGCACCTGTCAGAGGAGAGACGATGCCGCACATAGGCAGCGGCCAACTAGCTACGGAGGATTTCCCTATAGTATTTGAGTTTGTCCTCCCTTTCAATAGCTGGGAAAAAGGCTCCCATTTTGGACTGGTAGCGAGGGTCCAATAGTGTGTAGAGCCAGAAGTCATCCCTCTGCCGGATGCTGACTATTCGGCTGTCACTAGCCAGGCAAATCAGCATGCTGCGGGCCATCTGCACAAGTGACTCCGAGGGGCTCCCTGCCTCCATCTCCACTGTATACTGCCACGGTGCTTGCGAGTCATCTGCCTAGTCTTCCTCATCTCCATCTACCTCCTCCAGCTGCTCCTGCTCCTCCTCTCTTGTCACCTGGGTAGAAAATCCACTCATTTCACCAGACAATGCTTCTGCTCCAATGTCCTCCTCCTCCTCCTCCATTTCAGTCCCCACCGGACTCATGTGGCCGTGAGATGTAGTCGCCACGTCTCCAGTCCCCTGCCCAGACAGATTTTTCAGCATCTGTTCCAGGACATGAAGCAGTGGAATGACGTTATTCATCCCGTAGTCCTGGCGACTGACAAATAACGTGGCCTCCTCGAATGGCCTCAACAAACGGCAGGTGTCACGCATGAACTGCCATCTAAGTTACACAGGGGAGTACTCCTGTCCGCCTGGATCATCAAAAAATCATTAATGGCCTTTCTCTGTTCATACAGTCGGTCCAACATGTGCAGGCTGGAATTCCAACGGGTGGAAACATCGCATATCAGAGTGTGTTGGGGGGAGGCCGTTCTGCCGCTGCAACTCGAGGAGGGTGTTCCTGGCTTTGTAGGAATGGATGAAGTGCATGCACAGTTTCCTGGCCATTTTCAGAATCTTCTGAAGATCGGTGGAAGACTTCAGGAACCTTTTCACAACCAGATTGAACACGTGCGCCATGCAGGGCGCATGGCCATCCCTCCTCGGTGCAGCGCGGACACCATGTTCCTCCCATTGTTCCTCCCATTGTTCCGATTTGCAGTTGGCGCGGAGAAAGCCACACATCGATTTCTTGCTGCATGACGCGGAGCAGGTCCTCCCATGTGTGTGACTTCGTTCGCCGAGTCAAGCCAGGTGTAGAACTGCGTGACACTGCTGTGCCCTACACATGTGGTATGATGGAGCAGTACTTGTGGAGGCTGAGATGGTGGTGGTGGTGGAGGAGGAGGAGGCGGACATTGGTGCAGGAGCCGCAGTTTGACAACGTGGAGGAGAGAGCGCCGTCTCCTGTCCAAGTTGTTTGTGTGACTGGGCCGGAAGCACATTCACCCAGTGGGCCGTAAAGGACATGTACTGGCCCTGACCGTAGTTACAGCTCCAGACATCCGCGCTGCCATGCACCTTGGAACAAACCGATAAGCTCAAGGACTGGCCCACCTTCAGTTCTACATATTTATGAAGTGCTGGTACTGCCTTTTTGGAAAAGAAAATTACGGCTTGGAACTCTCCATCTCGGCTCGGCACAAGCCATTAGTTCTCTGAACGGTGCAGAGTCCACCATTGGGAAAGGGAGGGACTGCAGCACCAACAACTTGGACAGGAGTACGGTCAGCTTCTGCACCTTAGGATGGTTGGACGCATACTGTTGTCTCTTTGCAATCGCCTCGCTGAACGACTGCTGGCGCCATGAGTAGCGAGGAGCAGGAGCATCTGGACCGGGAGATGATGTCAAAGAGAAACAGCTCCCTTCTGCAGAGGTGGTGGAGCCTTGACTGGCTGCAATGGCATGCGTGCCACTGGGCGCTGCTGTTGCTGCTGTTGCTGCGGCGGCAGGTGGACCACCACATCTGAGCCCGTTTCTCCCAGGCCACCGGATGGGTGACACTGCATGTGTTGACGCAGGGCCGTGGTGCCAACGTTAGCTCCCTGGCCACGCTTCACTTTCTGCCCACAGATTCTACATATACCCATATTTGGCTCCTCCGGTGTCTTAGCAAAGAACTGCCACACCGCCGAGTATCGGATTTTACCGCCAACGCTCCGCACTGAGTGACTACTGCCGCCGCTGCCTCGCTGAGCCCCTGTGCCGCTACTTTCTTGGACCTGCGAAGCGGGTTTTTTACCCCGTGGCCGCTTGGCTCCCGACCTCACACTGCTGCTATCCTGCTGACTCACGGCCACACGACCCACTTGCTGGCTGCGCCGCTGCCTGACACGCAAGCTGACGCTCTCTTCTCCTGACGATGATGAAGCCCTTGCCTCACCCGGCTCCCAAGTGCGGTCGGCTACATCATCATCTATTTGTGTTTCATCTTCCACTGCTGTCCTCATCACCGTTCTTGGTATGCAGAGGCTGACCCCTCACAACATGACCTCCCATGCCACTCTCCACATCTATACTTTGCCGCGCCTACTGCAGAGAAGCGGGGGATATTGGCCCCATTTCTTCGCTGCCAAGTAGCTGCTAACTGCCCTCCTCAAATTGTTCATCCTCGCTATATAGTGGCGCTGACCCCAGACCACATAGTAGATCTCTGGCTGAGGGAACGGATGGGACAGGGCAGGTTGAGGACAGGTGAGGGCCGCTGCCCCGCTCACGGGCCATTGCCAACTAAGGGTTGTGTCTGACGTTCCCACCGACTCTTGACTGGGGTTGTCAGATGTCATTCTGGGGAGGAAGTGGATAAACCTAGTAAAAGCAATCAAGAGCCATTGGGTTGTGACAACACACGGCCGCTAGATGACAGCGGCAGTTGTGGCCTCACCGAGTGACCCCTGCTGCAACGTCCCCTGCTGCGAACTGGGCCTGGAATGTTTGTGCCTCTGCCACTCGCAGGTTAAGAGCCTGCCACCTCTCTGCCTGACATATGTTTGTTTCTAAAATGTACAGACACTTTTTGATGAAGTTATTTTATATGAAAAAATACACACCCTGTATTTGACTCCAAATGTCCCCAGTAAAAAGCGGGGGTAACCCTTGGATATAAATTGCGCTCCACAAATGGGCAGGAAAAATTGACTTGTATGTGCCGTTTAAAAACTCTGTGTATTGATGGGGGCGTGGTTTGCCATGTAAGGAGCTGGACACACGCTGCAGGAGCTCCTCCAGAGATCAGCACTAATATACTGCCTGGAAGGGAAAAAATGGGCGAAATAAAAACAAGAAAAAACGCCACAGCCGCCTGATCCTCCGCCTGACCCACGGGGTTTTCCCATCTCAAACTATTTGCCCCGCTACAGGGACTAGGGGACGACGGCCCAGCTTCCGCGCGTCGCGGGCTAAGGCGCCATTTTGGGCCCAGCAGTGCTCCCTCCTGAAACAGCCGGAACTCCCCCCACGACGGAGCTCGTGGCTGCGGGGCGGAGGGGAAATCCACGCCGGCAAAACTGCCCTGCGGCGGAGAAGGGTCGGGGGCCCCGGGTTTGTATCCGCCAGCCGCACCTGAACATGCGGTGAAGAGAGAGGGCCCCGAGGAGCAGGGAGCCCGTCCGCGCACCTGCGCGTCTCGAGAGCCGGGGGACCTTTCGGACTGCCAGCGAGGACCTAGCGGATCCGGCCCGGAAAAAAGAGGTCAGTGCAAACTGGGGCCCCAGGGACCTGTTCGACCTTTCCCGGGAGCAGGACCCGACAGCACGGGATCACGAGCAGAAGCAGAGACTCCCGGATTTGCCCTGCCTCACCCCCCCAGGCCACTCCAGCGGCGCCACCCATGCAGGGGGCCCGCTAAACCCCAGGACGGCTCCCCCCTTTCAATGTCTCCTCGAATTGGGCCACAGAGGAGCCTCGTCGGGGGAGTGGTGGAAGTCAGGAGCCACCGACCCTCACAGAGGGGGGCCAAACCTGAAAGGTTTCCAGCTTCACCCCAGCCTCACTTTAGCAGGAAAAACAGGCCAGAGGCCTGGACCCGCTCCTAGAGGGCCCTAACACCATGTTACATCCCTGGACCCAGGGCTCTGTTGGGGGGCAGAATGACCCTGGGGCTTCCAACCTGCACACTTGCCTGCTGTGAGAAAATTTTCTGTGGCAGCAAAACAGACTGCATTTTGCTGCCGATCAGCCCCCAGAGGACTCTGATACACACCTTGCTTCTCTGGGCCTCATTCGCCCCGTTCTTGCTCCTTCTTCAAGTGGACTGTCCCGGCGGCGCGGCCTGGGGGGGGGGTCCCGGACGCAGCGTGGGGGGGGGGGCGGCGGAGCCCAGGAACGGAGGGGGTCTCACTCCCCCGCGGGGTCGGACATGGTGGGCTCCCCTGCCGCCTGATCCCGTCGGGGGCCTGACCAGAAATCGGGTTGATGATGTTGCCTCCCAAAGGGCAATGAATCATGGGGCCTCGGGGCTCTTTGCTCATCACCTTGGGGGGTTTGCCCTTCAAGAATGGCCACAGGGCCTGATCTGATCCTAGTGTCCTCGACCAAGCTCGGAGGGTCCAACGTTCCAGCCTCTCGTGTCTCCTACCGCCTGAAGACGCCCAGGCTAGCTTTGGAGTCCCACCCAGAGTTGAGAGCCTTACTTTCATTCATTACCAACCAAAACAAGATCTGAAGCTCCTAGCTCAGGGCATGCAACAGGCTTGGAAACAAGAACTTCGGCCCAGTCCCAATCAATGTAGCGGACTTGCAGATGAGGGTCCACCGCTTGGGAGAAAGTCGGAATCAACGGCCGCTTTGGTGCCGAAACCTCAGGACCTCGCTGACGGAATAGCATGCACAACAACTTCAGTGTCTGTACAGATGGATGATTTTTGAGAACGCAGCAGGCGGAACAATGTCCGACTCCGGGGCTTGCCAGAATCTGTCAAAACTGGAGAATTGACCGGCGCTCTCACAAAAATTTTCAACCGTATTCTAGGAAAGCCTGAAGACACCTATATCGAGTTTGACAGGGCTCACAGAGCCTTACGCCCGCAGAGTCTGGATGATACCCGCCCTCGGGATGTCATCTGCAGGATCCACCATTACACTACGAAGGAAGAGATTATTGGTAAAGCCCGATTGATGCAACAGGTGGAATATGAAGGCCATAAATTAAGCCTTTTCCCGGACTTTCCCGAGTACCCTTAGGATGCGGGCAGCTCTAAAACCTCTCCCGTCACTTTTTTCAAGCCAGAAGTATTCCCTATAGGTGGGGGTTTCCTTTTCCCTGCAGATCAGGCTCCGGGACAAAATGTCACTCTTAGATCACGGGGGGACCTACCGAAAAATCATCTCGGGCTCTTGGATTACCGGAGGTGACCCTGCCAGAATGGGCTGCGGCCACCGAGTTTTGTCTCTGCTCCCTTCTTCGGCCCTGCTACTGGACAACCAAAGGCTCCGGCCTCATTTGGTGGCTGTAAGCCTCAAAGGGACCAACGCCGACACGGGAGTCCAGATGGCCAACCTAGAGGGCAAGACTCCAACGCTGGTGACCCCTGATATATGTTTTTGGGACAATTCCTGGCTTGCTTGCTGCGTTCCAGTCGGATCTTTGTCCTACCTACTTGTCCCCATCCCCTTTAAAGAGGAGGGGAGACGTTTCTCTGCAATGTTACTGTGGAGTCTTTGATTTTTTTCATGAATGACAGAGGTTTTGATGCAAACCCTTTGGGTGGCTTCTGGTACTCTGTCACTTCCCCTTATACAAGTAAACTAAATGTTTGTATATTATATTGTGCCCTTTACACTCTTTGTAATGAAATAGGCATAGTGTCTGAAGGACTCACTGGGGCGGCCCTCTCGGAGAGACACCTGGCTCACTTCCTCCTCTTACCCCATACCTCCCCCCGCCCCCCCCCTTTTCCCTTTTTTTTTGATGATATGCAGCTGGTGGATGTCTGGAGGCGTCTACATCCAAAGGATTTGTGGGTTATCCTTTACTCTTTCCCCCACGGTCCTATACCCGCATGATTATATCTTCCCGCAACATGCCCCCCTCCGCTATGTGGTGGATGCCTCAGTAGGCAATATCCTCCATTCGGATCTGCCCAGTCCACTTGCGTCTCATTTTACAAAAATATAAGGTCCCGCTTTTACGTGGAAGCTTAACGAGTCTTTACTTTAGACTCTTTATGCCTATCAGACCTACAATGCACAGTTTGACTCCTTTCAGCTCATTTTTCTTGATCCGACCCCCCCCAAACCAAATGGGAAGCACTGAAGTGCATGCTCAGAGGAACCTTAATAAGCATGGGGGGTC
>JAODAL010047059.1:0-30304 GCA_025379985.1 Phyllomedusa bahiana | reverse complement strand
GGGGGGGACCCCCACCTTTATTTGCCACCTATGGCCTACCCCTTTTTTCCCACCCCAAATGTCATCGTGCCACTGTCTGACCCCAGGGCGCTGCTGCCGTGCCCCCCACCGGGTTCTTGTGCCACTCTCTGACCTCATGCTGCTGCTGTTGTTCCTTTGCCGGATTTCCCACTGTCTTTGTGCCACCTGTGGCCTACTACTGTTTTGCCCCCAAATGTCATTGTGCCACTGTAACCTCATGCTGCTGCGCCTTCCCTCCACCTGTGTTTTGTGCCACTCTGTGGCCTACTCCTGTTTTGCCACCCCAAATGTCTTTGTGCCACTGCCTGACCTCATGCGCTGCTCCCGGGGCCCCCACATTTGTGTCATTGTGCCCGCTACCTCATGCTGCGCTCCCGTCCCCCACACTGTGTCAAAATTGGCCAGCTCGACCTCATGCTGCTGCTGCTTGACCTCCACACTGTGCCCATTGTCCCACTCTGTGGCCTACCCTTTTTTTTTTTCACCTCCAGAATATCATTGTGCCACTGTCGACCTCATGCGCTCCCACCGTCACCCCACTCTCTGTCATTTGCCACTCTGTCCCCTACACTGTTTTGCCCCCTCCAAATGTCTTTGGGTGCCACCCCCTGACCTCATGCTGCGGCCGTGACCTCCCACGTCTTTGTGCCACCTGTGGCCACTCCTGTTTTTGCCCCTCCAGAATGTCATTGGCCACTGTCTGACCTCATGCGCGCTGCGTGCCCTCCCACTGGTCTTTGTGCCAGTCTCTGCCCTTTAAACTGCTGCGCGGACCCCACACGTCATTGGCCACTTTTGGGGCCTACTCCAGTTTTGCCCCCTCCAAAAGTCATTGTGCACTCCCTGACCTCACGTGCTGCCGGGCCCTCCACACTGTGTCTTTGGCCACTCTATGGCCTTCCCTTTTTTTTCCACCTCCAGAAATGTCACGGCCACTGTCTGCCCATGCTGCTGCTGCCGTGCCCCCAAAACTGTTCATTGTGCCACTCTCTACCCATCCCCTGCTGCTTTTGTTCTGCGGCCTGCTTCCACACTCTGTGATTGTGCCACCTGTGGCCTACACTGTTTTGCCACCTCCAAAATGTCATTGTCCCACGTCGACCTCAGCGCGCTGCCGTCCCCCACACTGTGTCATTGTGCCACTCTGGGCCTACTCCTTTTTTGCCACCCCAGAATGTCTTTGTCCACTGCCTAAACCTCAGCTGCTGCTGCCGTGCCCTCCACACGTGTCTGTCCACTGTCTGACCTCATGCTGCGCTGCGTACCTCCACACTGTTCTTTGCCCCAAACCTGGGCCTACTCCTGTTTTTGCCCCTCCAGAATGTCTTGTGCCACTCTCGACCTCATCCCTGCTGGCCCCGAGCCCTCCACACTGTTCTTTTGTCCCCACCCTTTTGACCTCATGCGCTGCGACTTGACCCCCACACTGTTATTGTGCCCGTGGGCCTACTCCTTTTTTTTTCACCTCCAGAAATCATTGTGCCACTTTTGACCTCATGCTGCTCCCCCACCGCACCTCCACCTCTGTCATTGTGCCACCTGTGGCCTACTACGGGTTTTGGCCACCTCCAGAATTCATTGTGCCACGCCGACCCATGCGCTGCTCCGTGACCTCCAACTGTAAATGTCCCATCTGTGGCCTTCTTTTTTTTTTTGCCACCCCAAAATGTCTTGGGCCCTGTCTACCTCATCGCGCTGCCGTGCCCTCCACATTTGTCATTGTGTATCCCCTGACCTCAGCGCTGCGTTGTTGCTGCTCCCCGTGATTTCCAACCTTCATTGTGCCACTCTGTGGCCTACTCTGTTTTGCACCCCAAATGTCATTGTGCCACTGCCTGACCTCATCGCGCTGCCCGGCCCTCCACACTGTCATTGTGCCACTGTCTGCCCACGCTGCTACCGTGACCCCACCTGGTCTGCGCCACTCTGTGGCCTACTCCTTTTTTTGCCACCCAGAATGTCATGTGCCACTCCTGACCTCATGGGGGCTGCGCCGGCCCTCCACACGGTCATTGCCTAGTCTCTGACCCCATGCTGCTGCTGACTTACCCCACCGGCATTGTGCCACTCGGGGCCCTACCCTTTTTTTTTTTCCCCCCTCCAAATATCTTTGTGCCACTGCTGACCTCAGGGGCTGCCCCGTCACCCCACTCTCTGTCAGGGGCCCACTCGTGGCCCCTACTACTTTTTTTGCCACCCCAAAAAGTCTTTTGGCCACTGCCGACCTCAGCTGCTTGCCGGACCTCCAACGTCATTGTGCCACTCGTGGCCTTTCTCCTGTTTTTGCCACCTCCAAAGTCTTTGTCCCACTGTCGACCTCATGCTGCTGCCCCTGCCCCCACACTGTGTCATTGTGCACCTCGACCTCATGCGCTGCGTGTGCTGCTACCGTGACTCCACCCTCTGAAATGTCCCACCGGGCCTACACTTTTTTTTGCCACCTCCAGAATTCATTTTGCCACGCCTGCCTCATGTTTGGCGGGGCCGTGCCTCCCACTGTAAAAGTGCCACTCTGGGCCTACTCCGGTTTTGCCACCTCCGAATGCATTGTGCCATTTCGACCTCATGCGCTGCGCCGGCCCTCCACACTGTGTCATTGTGCCACTCCTGACCTCATGCGCGCTTTTGTTGTCCCGTGCCCCTCCACACCTTCATTTGCCGCCTGGGCCAATCCGTTTTTCCACCTCCGAATTCTTTGGGGGCCACTGCCCGACCTCATGCTGCTGGGGCGCCGCCGCACCTCCAAACCTGTCACTGATTTGCCACCTACTCTCAGCTTTTTTTTTTCCAGCTTTCGCTGGCAGACTTTACATTACATTTCCGCTTGAGTTTTTTGGTAGTTTTGTCCTCTTAAGTGCCCAGGGAATTTTATAGTGGAAAACGATCAAGAGGGTGGCGTCATGTGTCATACAAACCAACATTGATGAAACCAAACCAAGCTCCCTCTGCATATTTTAAACATGGGGGACAATGTTCTACAGCACCCTCGGCTCTGTGCACCCGGAAATAGCTGTTTTTTAACGCAAATTTTCCCAAAATAATTCGGACCGAATTTTTTTTGTTGGGGGAAAATTTGGCTAAGTAAACCCAACCGAAATTTTAGAAATTTGCCCCTTCTAGTCAAATCAGCAAGTAGGCCACAGAACAGGGAAATTTCTATATTATTCCAAACATGATCCTCCTATTTAGGACATTTACATTAGATAATGTGTGAAAACCCGAATAGCTGCTAAAGGTAAACAGCTAATTAAAAGAGTACTGCCGAAACAAAAGTTAAACAACCAAAGTAGTCAACTTGTTTATGGCCATAAAGACTTAACTGTGGGGCAGACTACACTTTTCTACTTTCTCCCACAACTGGTTGTTACCATTCTCCTTGTTGACAGAGTGTGTACATACCCACCTAGGGACAAACAGCTGTCAATATACTTATATATTTAATAAAGAAATAACAGAAGAAAAACGCAAGAGACAGACTTCTTAGAAAAGACGCTTCCAAATTGTTACTTCATAAAGAACACAATTATTTCCTTGAACAGACCAGTCTGCAGCAGTAAAAGGTCGTCTTGGAAAGCCAAAACCTCCAGTTGTATCGTCTATTGTAATCTGAGTAAAAAAAAGCATAAGGAGGGTAAAATTAAACCCTTTCCTCATCCAGTTGAGTTTTTTAGACTTTTGAGGGCATAAAAATATAGTATGATGTGTCTGGGTGTCAGTAATCTATTTGGATAAAGACTGGCAAAACCTTAAAGAGAACCTGTCACATAGATTATGCCCCCCTGGTTGAGGGCAGAAAAAGCTAGTGTCAGACATGCTGTTTCCAGCACTGTGTCCCTTATTCTGTAAGATGCTATAATTTCAGAGTATTTAATGCTCAAATCTGCAGTTTTTCAGCCAGAAGAGTCTTCAAAAAGTCAGTTGTTTTAAACCTCGCCCTCTTAGGGTAGCCCCGCCCACCTCAAAAGATAAACCTATTACTTTTAATAGGTAGAAAAAATGTGAAAACTTCAGTGGGGGGGGGGGGAAGGGTAGCCTTTTGGGGCGGGGGTAACCCTACTCATTTAATGAGTTTAGGGGTAAATGCTCTAAAACTACTCATCTTACAGAATAAGGGGCACAGGCTGGGGAAAACGGTCTGACACAGCTTGGGCCCAGCAAGGGGGCAAAAAACAAAAGCGACAGGGGCCCTTAAAGGGGTTTCTATTTTAATTTTTATTCAATTATATTATAGAAAACAACAATTTTCTATTTTAAAAAAAATAAACAACCAATTAGTATGTATTGTGTTTTTGTGGGAGTATGGAAGGAAGACACAGTCTGTGGAATAAACCCAAGAAGAATATACAAAATCCACACAAATTGTTTTTGGTGGGGTTCAATCCCAGCGTATTGATGTCCCCAAACACTACACAACGATCTGGATTTGTGTGTGATAGTCTTTGTTTTGTTTCTAATTTGTTGACTGTTACACAATCTTGTTATTACAGATGTTTTAGACCGTGTTCACACGGCTTATTTGTGCGCGGATTGGAGCCGTACTGCGCGCCGGACTTGCGCTGCAGTACGGCTCCAATCCGTCACAGTAACTACGGTAATCCACAGTTCTCATAGAGAACTATGGATTCCGTCTCTTCTCCGCGCTCGGCGAATCCGCCACGGGGGAGAAAGTGACATGCACATTATTTACGGCGCGGACGCGCCGTAAATAATGCATTGTCTATGGGGCCGGCGAGCAGAGCACCCGCCGCGCCCCCGCCCCTTATTCAAGCCGTAATTGCGAGCGAAATCCGGCTCGCAATTACGGCTTGAATAAGCCGTGTGAACCTTGCCTTACTGTACATACGTAAAACTATTGTAAAATAGGTAGAATTAGAAAAAAAACCCTCAAATGTGTTAAACATATAGAACATCTGATTGCCAGACCTTATAATGTCTAGAAGCACGGACAACGTGTGGTTTGTTTTCTTTGATTCTGCTACATCCAGCCTATTCCATAAGACTTACTTAGGGTATGTTTTGTGACTGAAAGATTCATTCCCATATATTTTGCAGCATTTTAATGGATTACTGCTAGATCATTTCAGATGGGACAGTGGCAAAAAATTTGTGCAACAAACTTGTCATATGTGAACTTGTTAACACATTCATGGTCTGTCATACCAAATGTACATCCCTGCTCTGGCACTTGTCTTAAAAACTCATCTTTAACGGGCTTTACCATGAAGGAACATCCACTTTACAGGTCGGCTTGTAGCTAAGCTGCAGTCGCCCTTCCTATTCTTTTCTATATAGCAGAAGATTGGTGCTGGGATACAGAGGACAAGAAGACAGACGCAGCGCACCTCATGAGATATGTTTTAGATATCAGTTTATAGAAAATCAGGTACGATACTTTGCTCACCTGATGAGGTTGTACAAGCTATGTATAAGAAAAGGTCCAAGCTGCTTTTGGTCCTTGCACCTCAAGTAGGTTCTCCTTGGTTCGATGAATACACAGGTTTCCATTTTAAAACACAGTATCAATGGAACTATTAAAGCACTATTTACATACTTTAAAATATGGATGGGACAATGCCCGAACTATATGTGAAATAAAAGAAGTCACTCTGCAACAAATAACATTAAGAAAATATATTTCACAAAATATACAGTATGTCATTTATTTGCTAAATACAAAAACACTCTACGCGCTTCACATAGAACCTGTCACGCTTCCTCAGGTGTGAATGATCAAGTGTTCAAAACAGTCTCCATTTAATCAAAAGACTTACATGGGATAACATTATAAGGCTATGTTCACAAGGCTAAATGCAGGGCGTACAGTATGACCCGCAATTATGCCGGGTGTTCGGGAGCTCATGACGATCGGCGCATACTCCTGCGGCGCGTAAGCGCTGTGTATAAATGACATGTCAATTATCTCCCCGCGCCTACAATACAATCATATTGTACGAGCGGGGAGAGGAGGCGTAATCCATAGTTCTCTATGAGAACTGTGGATTACCGTAATGATTGGGGCGCATTTCGCCCGTATTAGAGCGCAGTAAGCTCTCAATATGTGGCAAAATGTGTCCCAAAATAAGCCGTGTGAACATAGCCTAAAGGTTAAAGGTACATAAAACACTTTGGGTCATATCTATGAAAACTATCTAGATCTAAAACTTACTGTGTTTCCCATAGCAAGCAATCAGAGCGCCCCTTTCATTTCATAAAGTGCTCTGGAAAAATGAGAGGGACCCAAGTTTTCATACATGTGGCCCAAGTGTTAAAATTACAAAAACAATAAAACATTATTTGCACACTTAAATAAAACATATTAACACTATAAATACCAGGAAAAAAAAGTTCTGAAACTTAATCGCACTAAAGGGCACGGGTGATGTGTTTAAAAAAAGCGTTCTGAAACATTATTACACTAAGGGCACGAGTGATGAGCGCAGCTTGTGCAATTAGTTGAGATAATCCTAGATATCTAATTCGCATCTTAAACAACCAACTCCCATCTGAGCGCATCACTCGTGCCATTAGGTTATGTCTCCACGGCATAACAAAACAATCACATCATTCAGGCAGCCCATAGACTTTGATAGAAAAAACGACCTGTATTCCACACAGGTCGTTTTTTCTCTGCCCATCTTCTGGTGCCGGCATACTATACAATATGTTGTATAATACGCCGGTGCTTTGAGTTTTCTCGTCATCTTCTCAATGAATTGTATGGGCCAACGGCAAAAAAAAGGAGGACCGACTGCGATTTTTACGCAAAACGTGACAAAAACCGCAATCCTGCATTGAAAAGAAAAATGGTCGACTTTCAACCGTTTTTTGTCCGATGCAGTGTAGACTAAGTTCATATATTTAACGGACCAAATTATTTTAGGAAGATATGTAAGAACGTAAATCACAGGTGAGGGCTGTATTGAGGGCTTTCTCCAACTCCCTCAATTACGGCACACGAGCAAACAACAGCAACAGTCCTCCTATTTAAATATTATTTTATATATAGCTTATTTTTGCATCTATCAATCGCCCACACTCTCCGGGCCTTATCATATAGCAGCAATATGTATTGGAGCTACAACCTGTGATACGCAATCAATATTCAATGTAGTCTCTGTAAGAAGCTCTTACTACTATCCATCGTATGCCAACATATGGCTATATATAAAATAGGAGGACTGTTGCTGTTGTTTGTTTGTGGACCTAGCCTAAGTGCAATAAAATTTCAGAACACTTTTTTTTTCAACATATCACCCGTGCACTTTAGTACAATGAAGTTTCAGAACTTTTTTCAGTGCACCTCTTTTTAGTACTCAAACTCATAAGCATATACAAATAATTGCTATACATTCTGGTATTTATATTGTTGTTAATAAATTTTATATAAGTGTGCAAATAATGTTTTTTTGCTTTTGTAATTTTCAAAATTGACCTCTAGCCATTATGATGTCATCCCATGGAAGTCTTTTGTTTAAATGGAGGCTGTTTTGTACACTTGACCTGAGGAGGTGTGGCAGGTTCCATGTGAAACGCGTAGTGTGTTTTTGTATATAGCAAATGAATGGCATAAATATGACAGAAGTCTGTAAATAATGCTTTAATAGTTCCATTAAACTATCTGTGTTTTTAAACGAAAACACTATTCAAGATATTTCGTATGTTTATCACATAGTTTTCTTCCGATCTTATTATGTTGTCCTACAGAAAGAATCCTTAAAGGGGTTTTGCCACGACGTAATGTTGACGTGGGATCCTCCTAAAATGGGTATTTAATCACTTTTCTAAATATATGTCATTAAAAAAAGTGAAGCCTTTGAGAGCTACAGCATTAATTATATGCCCTAAGTTTCCTGACAGTTTACATTAGACACAACCAGGACACTGACAGGAGCTGATCTGGCTACACGCTTGCGTGGTTTGAACTTTTTATCTGATGACAGGGAACATGAACGAGCTCTGGAGGGACTGGGGAGAAAAGTCTTTGTCTCCTGTGTAGAGAATCCAGTGGTTGTAATGTAATTATCAGAGTAAAGATTGCAGATGCTCCCTGCTCAGCCCCCCCCCATCCCTCCCCTCAACTTTTAAGGGACTGGGGAAAAATGTTCCTGTGTGTGCTGGATAGAGAATCCACTGGTTGTCCTGGTATTATCCATGTAAAGAGAGCAGACTCTCCCTTGGCTCACTGCTCAGCCCTTCGTCCTCACCGCTGCAGTTTGTGAAGGAATGAAAGAAAGCTGCCTGCCCGGAGCTAATCTTCTCTCCAGAGCAGATAAGTGGGAGAAAACAAAACCCATTAACTTGTGCACAATAGTTATTCTCTGTGATTTAGGAAAACAATGTTTGCTCAACTAGAGAGACTGAGCCTTGGGAACGTGCATGGGAGGTGTTGCTAGAACATCACAGAGGGGGCACTTGTTTTTTAAACACAGAAACACAACGTCCTTCTTTTCAAGGCTCAAGTTCAGCCTGTTAGCTGAGGAAATCACTTCTTGGCAAAACCCCTTTAGGTTGTCTGATATGAAAATAACCTACATATCTCTGATGTAACCAGTACACACTGCACTAATGTTATAAATTCCAGCCGTAAACAATCTGAAAATATATAAACACACTACAGTGTTTTAGAGTTGTTTTATGTGGCAATTTTTAATATGTTTCAGTCAGTGACGTTTTGTTACATTAAACATATCAATTTCACCTTTCAAATCTAATGAGTAAAAGGGAGCTTTAAAGGGGTTGTCTCACTACATTGATTCATCTTACCTCAGTCCTGTTCTCTTGGTTTCACTTTGAATTCAGGGGCATGTTTACTGGTTTCTACTAGGCTGCAGTAGAAGCCAGGTCTGTAGTTATAGCAACCAGTGCTGGCAGCCTATCAGGAGAGAACAACCAGGTCTGTAGCTATAACAACCTGAGGAGCTGATGCAGCCCATGCAAGAGGATATATCAGAATAGGTAGGACACTGTTAATGGACATATATTGCAAAGTGACTTGTTTTTGCAAGATCTTTAACATAAAAAACAATCCTTATAATGAGACCCCTTTAAAGGGGTTGTCTCACTACAAAGATTGGTTTTCAGTTTAAAGATCGTTAAAAAAATAATCAACTTTCCAATATATATCAATTACCATTGTCCCACTGATTTCCAGATATCTCTTCTTGTAGGGGCACCTGAGCAGGCTCAGGTGCCCTATGGTCACCAACCTGCTTGTTCTTTCTTATAGGCTGCCGGCTCCTGTTTTTTTTTTACAGGTCGGACTCGGGAGCTCGCTAGTTCACCCATGCGCATTCCCTCTCCTCTCCGTCCTCTCTTCCTGCTCTCAGCGCAGAGCAGTGAGTTACGGCATTAAACTGGCTGCCTGTCACTTCCCTCGAGTTATCTGCTGAATCGCTGGGCTGCACGGAGTCCGGAGTCTCTGCTATTTGCTGCACACAGTCATTGTCTAACGATTTTTCACTGACTTATCTGCCCTAATTTGTCTTTACTTCACGGGGTCTCAGTTTTGGTGCGGTTTTTCTGTTGCAGTACAACACTGCAGTGAAACTGCCTTTATTAACAGCAAGTCCCTCTCAATTTTCCTAAATTGTTTTGAAAGGTGTTACATGTGAGTAAACAGCTACTGTGCTTATAGCCCTGGGGATTATAGACACAATAATTGATTACTCACTTCATATCACTCCTTTGTAGCCAAAATTCACCTCTCCCATAAATGGCACATGGTTTTTATATCGCTTACTTGCAATTGTGCAATTTGTTCACTCACAATATACTTTTACCATAACAGTAACAGTTCTCAAACTGCACAGTTTCAGGAATACTGCCACCCTTGCACTGAAAGCCAATAATCTTCCCTTCTTGCAACTTTAACCCCTTAACGACCCTGGGCGTATGAGTACGTCCCAGGGCCGCTAAGAGGCTTTGCAGGGGGATCGCTCCGCGACCCCCCGCACAGCCGCCGGGTGGTAGCAGCAAATCGCGCAAACACCCGGCCATTACAGCGCGAACGGGCAGCATCGCCCGCCCGCACTGTTTAACCCATCAGACACCGCGGCACAGCTGGCCGCGGCGTCTGAATGAATGACGATCGGTGCCGCGCACCGATCTTGAGGGTGATCGCCACCGCAGCAGCATAGCTACAATGATCCGACCACCGGACATGGAAGTGGGGAGCCCTGGGAAGGCTCCGTCACATGTCCTGGTTTGCCCCACTTCCGTCCGCAGACAGGAAGTGGGGAAACTGCCATCTTGGTACACTCTAATGCATTGCCTATGCAATGCATTAGACTGTATTGACAATTGCGCCACCTAGTGGTTAAGTACTATAGGTGGCCTCAATGTTAAAGTAAAAAAAAATAATAATAAAGTTTTAAAGTACAAAAAAATTGTATTAAAAGTTCAAATCACCCCCCCTTTCCCCATTTTGCAAATAAAAACAATAAAATAAAAAGTTACAAATATTTGGTATAGCCGCGTCCGAAAAAGTCCGATCTATAAAAATATAACATCATTTATCTCGTGCGCTGAACACCGTGGAAGAAAACAAATTCCAAACACCAAAATTGCGGTTTTTGATCATTTTATGTCACTTAAAAAATGGAATAAAAGTGATCAAAAAAGTCGCATCCATTCCAAACTGCTAGCGATAAAAAGTACACTTCAGCCCGCAAAAAATGCACCCTCACTGACATCCGTAGTTGTTAGTACAAAAAAGTTATTGGTCGCACAAACTGGCGCGGCGGCGCAAATTTAAAAAATAGAAAAAAAGTTTGGAATTTTTTTACGGTACCAAATCATAACGGAAACCCTACATGTTTGGTATTGCCGGATGCGTATCAACCTGAAGAATACAGAAAACACATTGTATTGACCTAAAATTGAACGCCTTAAAAGCAAAACCCCGCAAACATGGCAGAAATACTTTTTTTTCACAATTTGTTCCACTTGGAATTTTTTAGCGGTTTCCCTGCATATTCTATAGTATAGTGAATAACACCATTAGAAAGTACATCTTGTTCCGCAAAATAAAAGCCCTCATGTGTCTATGTAGGTGGAAAAATAAAAAAGTTATGACTCTGGAAAGGCGAAGAGGGAAAAACGAACGCGTCAACAAAAAAAAAAACGGCGGGTCCTTAAGGGGTTAATAAATAACCCCTTTACGCATGACAGCCATGAGGGAATTGTGTGCAGAGATCCTATCACACACCTTACATAACCACCAAGCCAGCTTATAACAACTGACTTCCTTCATTAGCTGCCGCATTTCCGACATTGGAAATAGTCATAATACCGTGACCCGACTGTGTATAATGCACTTATATATTGCTTTTTTTTCTTTGTAATGTTTTTCTTACTTTAGGTACATGTTTTTGAGTGTTTTTTTTTTTCTTCTTTCCCCAAGCGCAGCAGACAACAAGTCTAAATAAGAAATTAACATGCTGCAAATTAAAAGGTGGGCACGGTATTTATAAAATGTACATCCCAGTGTCGCTTAGTGGCTATGTAGCTGGATCACAGATGTAGGCTGCTTACTGCAGCTGACACCTGCCAATAAACGCATGGAATTGAACCGGCTCCATTCCGTGTTGTTTAACCCATTAGATGCCTTGCAGATCGGGGCCGCGGTGTCTAAATGAATGAGAAACAGTGCCACACATCATTCCTTTATCCAATCGGGACCCCCATGGCGGGATCGCGGGGCCATGATCAGTTTACATGGAGGCTGAAGAGCCTTGTGAAGGCTTCAATCTCTGCCATATTTCTTGTTTTACTACTTCCTGCCTCAGGCAGGAAGTAGTAAAACCGCCATCTTTGTACTCCCTTTATTATTGGTCATACAATCACGCCCTGTACTGGTCAAGCACCCTAGGGGGACTCAAAGTACAAAAGAGAAAGTTTATAAAAGTGACACCCTATTTAAAACTACAGGGTGTGTTTCTGCTGCACAGAAGATATATCGAAACATGCACCACACTTTGGGTAGGTCTTTGGATAAGTTTTACGCAGCATTTTTTTTATCTGTTTTTGGGGCTGAAAAAACGGAACATGCCATAGCCTTAGGCTTTTAGTGCTTTATGCTTGCTTGACTTTACACTGCATTTGTTTTTGACTTCCAATCTTCTAAGAGCCACACATTCTTTTATTTTTCCATCTACAGACATATGAGGGCTTGATTTTCGTGGAACAATTTCTACTTTTTAATGGCACCATTTACCGTACCTCAAAAAAAGAAAATTGTGGTAAAAAAAAAACAAAAAAAAAAAAAAAACGTAATTGCACCAATTTCAAAAATAGAAAATGTTTGCATTTTTTTTTTTAACAGTACTAAAGCATTAGGTAAACCTTAAATATTTGGTATTGCCAGAATTTTATCAAACTGCAGAAGACAGATAACAGAGTGAATATTAAAAAAAAAACTGCAAACATTGAGCAAGCACGTTTTTTTTCCCATTTTGATCCACTTAGAATTTTTTTTTAGGGTTTCCAGGTATATTCTATGGTACGGTGAACAAAACCATTAGAAAGTACATCTTGCCCCACAAAAAGAAAAGCCCTCATATGTCTATGTAGATAGAAAAATAAATAAGTTATGGCTCTAGGAAAGGAGGAAAAAACAAACGTGTCAACCAAAAAATAGTTTGGTCCTTAAGGGGTTAAAATAGAAACTATTGAATGACATCTATGAAACACATGATTTGTTATGGTAAAAATTCAACAAAAATAAACGGTACAAAATAACATGAACTTAAATACATTGCTTAAAAATATGTCATCAAAGAATATATAAAGCAGTTAAAAAATAAAAAAAAAAACTGCCACAAAAAAGTGGATGTGTATGGCGAGACACATGTCTTTTCACTCAGTATACTATTTACCAGAAATAAACTGGGACGTAAACAGATTTTGTTTTATTTCATACTTACAACGTATCTGGTATGATATATACATCCGTATCCATTTTCTGGCACCTTTTTTGGCAAATGGGTTTTAACATGCACTGGTCACTCCTGAAAGCACCAAAGGGGTTTCTCCACCATAGAATTTTAGGATGTGTCATAAAACACTGAGCAGGTCCAGATGCACAGCACAATTGCTCTTCCTTGAGATGAAGAGGAGTTATGAAAAGTCTGGAATTGCAGAATCTGTTCCTCCACTGATCGGTGTTAGAAATCCTATTGATATGTCATCAAATATTTTTTTTTTTTAAAAAACAAACCTTCAATGCAAACCCTAGTTGCAAAGGGTTAGGGTATGCTCACACGGGGTAAATTTACACTCGTTTTAGGCTGGATTTTGCTCCAAAACACAGCCCAAAATTCGCTCATAACAAGGTTCTATGCAGTGCTCATTCATTCCAATGTAAAATACTCACCGTCATTCACATGACGTGGATTTTACAAGTGTAATTGCGCGGTTATTTTGGGATGCTAAGAAACAATGGTGGAACATGTTTTCACCACACAAATGCCGCTTAGTGTGCTCCACACTTTTACTTCAAAATACGCCCCCCTCATTAGGCATATTTTGAAGCTCATTTTGGAGGCATAGATTTACAGGTGTAAATTTACGCTGTATGAACGCCTTAACCAATCCTGAGGTGTTTTATCAGAGGTTGGATTTCATGGAATCAATCCTGGTGTTCATGTTCTTGCCCTGGTATTAGCCAGCGAATCCTATCTGTTTGCATAGTGGCATATACAATGAAGGACGTGACATAGACCACAGAGAAAACAAGGAGCCAGTCTATTCCAGCCTGAGGAGAACTGGGTAAAGGACCTTCACGGTCAGCTTCGGTGACAAAAATATCTGGTTCTGCTTCAATCCCTGATAAGAGAAAAAAATTACATTATTAGAAACCATCCCATAAAATAAAGGCAACACCAGTGATTAGCTCCCAGATCATGTCTGTGATGACTCCGCTATACAGCTGTAAAGTGGAAGTGTTTAAATAGCCCAATTTAGATTTTACTTCCAGCTTCAATTTTAGGGTCAGTTCACATGGCGTTTATTGCTTACGTGAAACGTATACGTTTTGATACCTACAAACGGTTTTGTAATGTATCATTTGACGTATCCAGAGGGTATAATGGTGAAACATAAAGTCAAAAGAGCATCCTTTTGAATACATTCTGCTCGCTTTACATCCATATACTGATTTTTTATAGGTTAGAAAAACATAGTCTACTATGTTTTTGTGTCCCACTAGCATCCTTTTTTTTGTATTGAAGTCAAAGAGTGACGTATGCAAACATAATGGAATACGTGCAAGTGTCTAACATATAAGTTATTGTATTCAAATTACAAAACTTTATTGACCAAAACAGACTTGACTACATTTTTTATTTAAAAAAAAGGATATAAACATATTCAAACACATCCCTATATGGTAGACAGATACATTTAAAAAGCCATAGAAGTGCACCCAAAAATGTAAACATTTTGACTTTTTTAGCCATACAGTAAGAAAAAAAAACTGTATAACTGTATAGTAAAAACATCATGTGAACCCACCCTTATACATCTTTACTGCACTAGGACATGCCATGTGACTGAAATCTGCTATCTAGCTCCTGAAACCTGGATCGCAAAAGGGAAGTAACAGAAGAATGCAATCTTCCTGTCATTTCCTATTAGTATATGAGGGCTTGATTTTCATGGAACAAGTTCTACTTTTTACTGTACCAAAAAAAACCACTCTTTGTTCAGTCAAAAAAAACATAATTGCACCAATTATGAATGGGTTGGGTTTCTATGGAGTTCTCTGTGTACTATAAATTATATCCTATCTGTATTCTGCAAGTCAGTAAAATTCTGGCAATATTAAATCTATAGCGTTTTAACTGTACTTTTAGCTCCTATAGGGTGCGTTCCCACGGCACAGGACAAATACCGGTCCCACGGCCGCGGAGGGGGGCGGCTTTTCTCCGCGATGAGCCCTCCTCCTTCACAATGGTTAGCACCGATTCCGCGGGCGGAAAAACCGCTGGATGGAAAACAAGTGCAGTGGGGGCTGGCTGCACAGTTTTCCATAGAGCACCATTGTGCTCATTTCAGGACGGTTTTTTCAGGCGCTCTGAAAAAAACCGCAAACCGGCTGAAAAAATGGCCGAAAACCCTTGCCGTGGTGACATGCCCTTAGAGTACTTGACCACTAGGGGTGAAAATCACTTGTACACGGTTCTAAAATATATTGCAGAACAGTCCACAATAATGGCTCTCACTTTACTTTCCTAAGATGCCACGGTAGCAGCTCCATGCTGTTTCAGTAATGGGTTAAATCCTCTCCCTTCCCAAATTCAGTGTCTCTAGTGAAGCAACATAGCGCATTAAAAAAGTGGGCAAATACTTCAATACACAAGATATTTTTATAGCTGAATCTTAACAGCAGACCTTGTACTACTGGTGCACCTGTAATTCTACTTATTATTATACAGGCTAGCTGCAGAAGGAAACAAGAGGAGGGCAAACCAGGTGAAACAAGTAAAAGAATATAAACAGAATGGTCCTCTGTTTAGAATCAAGGTTCCACCAAAAATACTATAGTCAACCTGAAGCCTTTAACAGGCACAACAGATGTGGCGACATTGTTCTAAGTCTATTTCTATTTTCGTTAATGTGCTGTCAGTATTAAATCTTTACGAGTCTCATATATTTTTGTATCATTGGAATTGGTTTTATATAATGTTTTCTTGATTTTAATGTTCAAAGTAAAAGTTAGGTTTTAAAGGGGTTGTCCAGCATAAAAAAAAATTATTCTCATAGAGCTTGCCTCACTCTTAATTCATCTCACTGTGATATTTTCTGTGCTAATTTATTATTTTCTTTGCTGTCTGTAGTCTTCCGTCACTGCAGCTGAGCAGCAGCATTACCTGTTTCCCTTTGGCATGTAAAAACAGGAATCCTTTGCTGTGCTTTCTTACCCCCAAGCTCAGTGCATGCCTCATATTTTCGTCTTCATATTGAAAGCATTAGGAGGCAGGACTAAATGGGTGTGGCTTCAAAGGCTGCCCTAAGAAGAAGCCAAACCTCTTTGTCCACTTGATCTCCTGGGCTCAACACAGAACTGTTCCGTGTGTTGAGACGGAAAGAACCACTAAGTCATTAAACAGCTGAAGAAGAAATGCAGAAAACATAATGGGGAAAAAAAGGTATAACTTAGGAAAAAAAAAATTCCCCACTGGACAACCCCCTTTAAATATTTCCCATTCTTGCCGCATAGGTAATAAGATGGCACACTTGTTGTTTCACCTGCCTTAATAAATGAAAAGAGGACTAGCACTCCGCATGTTCAGTCTAATATCTTGTTTACCTGACTGGTTGAATATAAAATTCTTGAACGATTCCAGGTTCCTTTCACTGTGGTTAAACCGGGCCATTGGTTTTGCACCTTGAAAGAGGAGAATATTAGGAACAGCCACTGTACCAAATCTTGTAGAAAGGCTAGGAGGGAAACAATAGCACACATTAGAAATCAACAAAAGTGATAGTTTCAGCACAGATCTGTAATGACAAAGTACTGGATAATCAAATGCAATTAAATTGTTCCTACTCGAAGGATATCTTCTCAACTGGCAGATTAGTAGCAGAAAATCCTTTGGATTCATCTAAATGGCATTATATCGGCAGCAATCACATGGATTTTTGCAAACCTTTCTGCAACAGATCTTCCTCATCTGAAGGCATTCTGATTACTGTTTAAATACATGACTACAAAGTATTTGTCACTCATACCACACAAAGGAGGTACCTACAGGTCTTAGTATAAAAACCATATTTAGTTTACTATCTAATCACTCCAAATCTGTTCCCTGTGGATGGACAATTAGCATGTGGTCACATGACTGACTTTTATACTATATATCCCAAATGTCCTGTGCACACATTGCAGGGGACCTCATCTGGATTTAGGGTCACAACACCGGCACATGCAGCTGCTCCCTCATAAGTGACTGGGATAGATGTCAGTGCAGACAAATCAGCTGCAAGCACCAGTGCATACATGCAGTCCATCAGTTATGTGCAGAGATAGAACAAGGAAACAGGAGCTCTGCAATACGCCGTGTGTTTTGGGATTCGCACTGATCAGTGCGTATTCCCAAGGCACAGGGGGAGGGTGGGGGTCATTGTTCGCGACACGTAATCGCCACGAACAATTGACATGTCAATTTTCACCCCGCACGTACAATGGAATGTAGTGTACAAACGGGAGGACGGCGTGTAATCCATCACTCTCTATGAGAGCTATGAATTACCGTAATTGCGGTGTGCATTTCGCAGCGTATAATGCGCAATACGTGGCAAAATACACACCGAAATGCACACTGAAATAAGCCGTGTGAACATACCCTAAGGCCATGTTCACATGGCTTAAAAGTGAACTTATTTCAGTCAGTAATTACGTGCTAGAGCGCGAATATTTCGGGCTGAAAACGTCCCTGTCATTACGGTAATCCACAGTTCTCATAGAGAACTATGGATTACGTCTCCTCTCCCTGCTCGGCAAATACGCCGGGCGGGGAGATAAGTGACATGTGAATTACCAGCGGCGTATACGCGCCGCTGGTAATGCAAGTCTATGGGCCCGCTCCCTCCCCCGCTCACACGGCGTAATTGCGGGGCGTAATTACGTCCCGCAGTTAAGCCGTGTGAACCTAGCCTTAGAATGCTTATGTCTTTAGATACAACCCTTTAAAGAAAACCTGTAACATCAAACATGCTACCTGATCCGTCAGCAGTATGTTATAGAGCAGACCAATATATAGTTTTGTGGGGAAAAATTTAGGAGAACTTGTGATTAATTCATTTAAATCCCTGTTTATTCTGGGTTAAGGAGTCCAGTAGGTGGAGTTATCAGTGATTGATAGCCATCTTTGTATGCGCACTCATACAAGGAAGGTTGTCAAGATAAGACTGCCTACTGGATTCCTTAAAGCAGAATAGGCAGTAAATTGAATGAACTAATTACATGTTCTGCTGCATCTTTCCCTACAAAACTATGTAACAATGTGATCAGCTCTTTCTGTTCTATGACCATGCGGCTGACAGATCAGGTAACATGATTACTGTGACAGGTTCCCTTCAGCTTTTCCCTGCCATACTTGTGCAACTCTGGTCACTTAAAGGCTCTATTGTATGCTAATCACCAGCGAAAGAGGCCATGGATTGTTTATTTCCCCTGCAGTGTGTACATCTGCACAAATCAACAGGCTGTAACAATGCAAGGACAAAGCCAGATCCTCAATGATGGAAGCAACTCTTTATAATGGTTTTAAATTCTGTTTAAACGAGGCAGCTCTCAAGCAGATGAAGGCCATATATTACATGCCCCAGCAACTTTAGAGAACTATGATTTGAGGGGAGGGGTGGAGGTCTCTTCATGAGGGGAACACTATAAAGCTGTTGGGAGGCTTACAGAACGTCAAATGTGACCTATTCTATAGTCATGAAACATGACCGGGGATTAAAACAAAGCCATAATCTTCTCAGTAAAGAAGAGTCACCAATATGCAGAGAGTTGTTTTGGGGTTTTAGTCTCGTCAGTACAGAGCAGGGTGCTGACTAACATAGTGAAAGGCCTTTAGCTCTGGGGGGAAGGAAATTAAAGCTTCTCCTTGCTGTGAACACTGTTAGGCTATGTCTACACTGCATCAGAGAAAAAACGGCCCTTAAAGCGGCCGTTCTCTCTCTGATGCAGGACCGCGGCTTTTGTCACGCTTTGTGCAAAAGCCGCGGCCGCTTCTCGTTTTCCCGACGTCCCCCATACAATAGTATTGTAGGGGAAGACGTCAAGAAGACGAGAACACGGCGTATTATACAACATGTTGTATAATACGCCGCTGCCAAAAGACGGGCAGAGAAAAGACGAGCTGTGTAGACAGCAGCTCGTCTTTTCTATTGCCGTCTATGGCACCACACTGACAATCGTATCTCCGGCGCTTTTAAAAAACGAAAAGCGCCGGAGATACGATCGTAATCATGTGCAGTGTGGACATAGCCTAAAAGGGATTTGCCATGTAGCAAAATCCATTTTCGAGAACAGTTCCTTAGTAGTGTTGAGCGATTTTTATCGACAAAGTTGAAATCGGCAAGGTTTTTATGGTGATCGAAATTTCCAGATCATGCGATAATTAAGGTTAAAATCTGAGCATCACCTATTAAGATCGCGCCTTTTTCGGCGCTTCCTGTAATTTTTGGCGGCCTGCAAATGAGATTACAGAATAGAGCAGGTTGAGATGTGTTTCGCGACGTCAAGACTGGGATGTGTATTGATGCGATTGTGGCTGGAAAATCACATGACCCTCGTTTTACAAGAACAGACGTTTTCTCAGTTCAGCCTCATGGTCTCTACAGGCTCCTCATAGTGATAGACTGCGCTCATGCCTGTGGCCAAACAGCTCAGGCGAAATTAGTCTATTCTCTGCACAGAGAAAACCTCTACTATTACGCTGTGATCCTACCAATTTAGTTAGAAATATCCGAAACACATTTGAAAACAATTTATGGTAGACACATCTAGAGAATTTTACTAACCCCTTCCGACATGGGCGTATGCCATACGCCTATGGTGAAGTGACTTCCCGCAAACGGACGAGTGGCATTACGCCCTGGCAGATATCAGCGCGCGGAATGCTGCGGCGAGGCCGTGCGTCGATCGTGCGGCATGGAACCAGCGTAATTACCGCTGTCTTCATGCCCCATCACCCCCGGCCGGAAGTCGATCTCCGCCCCGCGAGTGAAAAATGCATCATAACCGCATCCGTGTCAGGGCCGCAATAATGATGGGCCGCAAGAGCAGGAGGAGTGAGCTCCCTCTTGCCATACGATCGGACGTGATGCAGCTGGCACAGATGCCGCGCTCTCCCTTCTCTACAGAGACTCCCCCCGGATGCTGTCTGAAATGCATCCGGGGTAGTCTGGAGAGTTCACCAAGCCCACAATGCAATGATGGCATGGTGATCACCTAGTTTGCCTGGCGACCTATGCACGAGCAGTAACGCTGTGCACAGATGCGCCTCAGGCTTTTCAACAAGCAATCTAATGATTGCTTTTTTCCCCAGTGGGGATTTGCAGTTATCAAATCCTCACTAGCAGTAAAATAAAAAAATGTGAAAAAGTTAAAAAAAAAAAAGTAGACACACAAACCAAAAATACAAATTAAAAAACACATACACTGCCCCTTTTCCCCTTTACAAACGCCAATCGCCTCCAGAAAAAGATCAAAATTAAATAAAGTAACCCACTATTTGGTAT
Organism: Phyllomedusa bahiana; assembly: GCA_025379985.1. Taxonomy (NCBI): domain Eukaryota; kingdom Metazoa; phylum Chordata; class Amphibia; order Anura; family Hylidae; genus Phyllomedusa; species Phyllomedusa bahiana. The sequence continues at coordinate 10,033 of JAODAL010047059.1, read as the reverse complement.
CTCCGCGTGCGTAACGATCCACCCTAAATATCTGTCACGGTTAATTAACCCGTATCGGTGAACGTGTAAAAAACAAAAAAACAAATAAAACAGTCCAACTAGAATTGCATTTTTTTGCATCCGTGCAGCACATTAAATGGTAATAAAAGCGATCAAAAACCTCATAGAAAAACCTGCCAAAAGTTGTAAACCAATTTAAAAACGTCAGGTTCATCCCGCAAAAAAAGTTCGTACACGTCTCAGTATATACGGAAAAAAAAAATAAGTTAGGGCTCTCAGAAAGACAGCGATGCATAAATATATTCTTCAACACAATAAAAACACTTTTTTTTTTTAACGTGCTTTTCCAAAATTAAAAAAAAGTATATAAATATGATCGCCATAATCTTATCGTACCCAAGAGATAAAGCTACACGTGTTCATGATACTTGGCCACCCACGGTGAGTGCTGAGAAATATAAAAATAAAAAACCACCTACAAGGATTTCAGTATTTACTTGCACCCTGCCTTCAAAAAAACGATTTAAAACTGAATCAAAAAGTTCTGTTCCCCCCAAAAATGATACATAAAAACGTCACTCAATCCAGCCAAAAAACAAGCCCCAACACACTCCGTACAACAGAAAAAAAAAAAAGTTATGCTCTCAGCTATGGCGCAATGCAAAAACAGTGTTTTCCTTTTTTGTGAATAAAAGTGTTTTTTTGTGTAAAAGCATAAAACGCTAAAAAACAAAATACCAAATTGGGTATCCGCTGTATCAGTATCGACCTGCTGTAAACTAGTATGTCCACAGCTATACTGCACGGTGACCGCTGTTAAAATAAAAATAAAAAACACTACAGGTGAATTCTGTATTTGTTCGCAAAGATGCCTCACAAAAACCTTTAATTAAAAAAGTGATCAAATGCGTGCATATGCCCCCCATAATGGTACTAGATAAAAACCGGTCAACTCATCCCAACCAAAAAACAAGCCCATATCACTCCGTATACAGAAAACTGAAAACGTAATGGCTATACAGAACAGGACAACATAAAAACGCATTTTTTATAGACCATTTCTATTGTCTGTAAAAGTAATAAACATAAAAAAAAAACTATATAAAAACATACTCATCATTGCAATTGTACCGACCCCCATAGTAAAGAATAACCAGACATTGATACTAGCACGGTGAACGCTGTAAAATTGAAGCCCAAAATACAATGGCGGAACTGCGTTTTTCCCCTCATTTTCATAGCCCAATGCAAAAAAAAAAAACAACTTTGCAACATCACCTGTGCACCCAAAATGAAACAATACACAACTCCAACATATGAGATCTTAGAGGTTTGCTGAATCCAAAATGGGGTGGACTTCTGGAAAGGTTTGCAGTCACCTGTTCTGTTATTTTTGGGGGGCTTGTAAATGCGACATGAAAGACCCACCAAAATCTGCGTTCCAAAAGCCAAATAGCGCTCCCCCCTTTGACCGACCCTGCCATGGGCCCAAACAGCAGTTTACACCCACATGTAGGGTAATTGTCCGAAACAATGGAAGAAATGCGCGACACACAAAAGGTTTTGGGTAGTTTTTTTACCAGGCGATGCCTTGTAAAAATTTAACATTTCAGCTAAAATTGCAGATATTGGAAAAAAAAATGTTTTTTAAAATTTGTCACAGCCTAACGCTAAAGAAGTTTGTGACACACCTGTGGCGTCGATATTCTCACTACACCGCCTGGATATAAGTCCCTTATTTTTAAAATGGGATGTGAGTTTTCCAATTTGTGTTGGGTCTTTTTAAGGTGAGTTTATTCATTTTTAGCAACCTATGAGGGTGTCTGCCAAACTGAAATGGCCCCTAAATAAAATCAAAATGAAAATGAGACTCCCCGGAGGCCAGTAGGTTCCCTCCTATTCGTGGCTTGTGGTTGAGCCAAATAATGCAAACATAGGCGGCCACATAATGGGATATCTCTGAAAACGACAGAATCTGTGGGACATCAATATTAATTTGGCATTTCCCTGATTAACCTTTCCCGTATTCCCTTTCTTTGTCAATAATGTATAAAAATTGAAAATGTGCAAAAAAAGTAAAATTTTGAAACTTCACGTCCACTTTTGCTTTAATTCCTGTGAAGAACCTAATTGGTGATTAAACTTCCTAAATGCTTGTTTTGAATACTTTAAAGGGTGTAGTTTTCTTCAGATGAGGTCATTTAATACGGGGTATCTAACATAGCAGTCAATCAAAGTCACTTAGAACTCGGACTGGTCCCTAAACACAATGGTGTCCTTGCAAATTTTGTGAAAATTACTACTAAATTCTAAGTTCCCCCTAAGTGTACACGTAAAAAAAACAGAGACGTCACTTAAAAAAGAGGCCAAACATAGATACAGCAGACATAAGGTAGATGCTAGTTATAAACTATTTTGAGTGGAAAAAACTATCCTGTCAAACATGCAGAAATTTTTATAAGTTTTCTAAAATTGGGTAAATTTTCAAATTTTTCACTATTTTTGATATTTCCCACAAATAAAACAAGCATTTTTTCTGGCGACCAAAATTTCTTACTATCTTAAAGTATAATGTGTCACGAGAAAACAATCTCTGAATCACAGTGGATAGGATAAAGTTTCCAAAAAGTTATACCTCACATCTAAAGATGACACACATGAACAATATTTAAAAATGGCGGTGCCTCTGTCAGAGAGTCCAAAACATGCTCCGGCTGTAAAGGTTAAAGCAGCATCACACCGCTGTACCAATCGTACTTAGTGTAACATTGTAGAGTGGAAAGTCTTTATTAATTAACAGTTTGTCTATTGAAATATTTCCTGGATATGGCAGCCTGAACTTATATTGGATAAACATCATTTCTATTAACGTTGCAGGTACTCTTTGTTAGCTGCAAACGTGCCACTTTTATTATCATCATAATACATTTCAGATAAGGTGTTCAATTTACACCATTCCACCCTAGCTGACAGTGATATATCCACCTTGCACTTAAATTACAAACAGCAATCTTGTAGTCCAGCAACAGGTCTTGGTTCTGTTGCCAAAAATACCGTGTATCGTACGAAAACATCACAGTTACGTGTTTTTGACACTTTTTCTTTGCCGCACCCAGCACTGTGTCATTGAACGCATCATCTACGTAAATCTTAAAACATGCAATTCTATATTCCACGCACAGGTGAATTGAAAGGAGACAAAAAATACCGTTTATTATATCAGAACACATAACAGTCTACGTGTTTTCTTGACAACTTTTGCGCAGCCATCACTGTTTCATTGCGAACCGCAGCGCGCATCATAATACTTAAATCTTAAAACAGCAATTCTAGTATTGCACCACAGGTGAATTGAAAGGTGCAAAAAATACGTTTTTATATCAAAACTGATCAGTTACTGTTTTTTGACTTTGCGCACCCAGCAACATACGCGTTCATGAAATGACGCAGCATTACGTAAATCTTAAAACTCAATTCTATATTCACCACTAGGAGAATTGAAAGTGGCAAAAAATACCGTTATTATTCAAAAAAAACAGTTATGTGTTTGTTTGACTTTTGCGCACCCAGCATTGTTTCATTGACGCAGCATCTACGTAAATCATAAAACAGCAATTCTATATTCACCACAGTGAATTGAAATGTCACAAAAAATACCCGTTTATTAAATACAAAACATAACAGTTACGAGTTTTTTGACTTTTGCGCACCCACATTGTTCATTGACGCAGCAATCTACGTAAATCTAAAAAACGGCAATTCCACTATATTCACCAAAGGTGAATTGAAAGGTCAAAAATACCGTGTATCATACGAAAACTTAATGGACACATATAGCAAAATGACTGTTTTTGCAAGACTCTTTAACATAGCTATCAATCCCTGTATTGAGACAACCCATTTAATACAATTAAAAAAATAGAAACAAAGACATTGTGGATTCCAATCCGTATTTTATAAAATGTGATTTTCTTCTAGAATTAAAGTTACTAAAAAACTGCATGTACTAAAATACTGTTAAAACAATTCCATCTGAATGTGTAACAAAGGAGAAGTACTGGAAAACTTGACCAGAATGTAGGTTTAATCAGAAGGAATGGAGTATGGAGCACGAACAGAGAACAAAGTTACAGAGACCATTTCCCCAGCACGTTGTAGTTAAATTGAGAAAAAAAATGCCAAGATAAAGTGCAACCTGGGTGTAACCAGTGAGCGTTAACCACCAGTAATTTCCAAGTGAAGCGCATCAATTGGTCACATACTCATCACGGAGGTCAAAGACGACCAACACCCAGGTATTGACTGTGTACTGAGGAACAAGAAGCTGCGAAACAGTCTCATCACTCACAACATCTTCCGCTTCCAAGCGAACACAATCCACTGCTTCAGCACGACAGTTTTCCGTTGCTGCGTCATCAGGGCATTTTAACCTTCGTGATTAATAGATGCGACGGACGCCAGCCTGGCTTTCCCGCAACCCACTGTAACACCGGCCCTGGGTCATGCTGTGGCCCCGGACAAAGGTTATAGTCCAATGTCCAGTGAAACCTAAAAGGGTAGGTTGAAAGACTCCTTTTCTTCCGGGCACTTTTAAATGTGGGGGTCATGCAGGTTTGGGGCTCATCGCTGTGGCCCAGACAGGTATAGTCCAATGTGCAGTGATAACTAAATATGGTGGTTGAAAGACATCCTTTTTTTTCCGGCACTTTTTAAATGTGGGGGTCATGCAGGTTTTGGGGCTCATGCTGTGGCCCAGAGCTAGGTATAGTCAATGTCCATGAAACTAAAATGGGGTGGTTTGAAAGATCTCCAATTTCCGGCACTTTTTAAATGTGGGGTCATGCAGGGTTTGGGGCTCATGCTTTGCCCAGGACAAGGTAACGTCAATGCATAGTGAAACTAAAATTGTGGTTTGAAACGACTCCTTTTTGCGGCATTTTTTAAATGTGGTGGTCATTCAGTTTGGGGCTCATGAGCAGCGTTCCAGGAGCAGTTCTCAAGTAACATGATTGGTTAAATCATACTTCCTCTGCACGTTTTTAATTTGTGGTGATGCAGGTTTTAAGGGGTCAGCTGTGGTACAAGAACAGGGATAGTAAACATGGTCTGTGACTTTTTTTTTCTGTGACTTTTATAACCTAAGTGTGGTTTCCATAAGATGTAGCACGTATCCATTTCTGACTGTTGTGATGATAATTTTCAGCTCTCCAGCCTTGTTTGGGTGTAATAAGTGAAGGTGTTTGGTTGCTTCACCATAGACTTTAAAATGCAACACACACACACGCGCATAATCGTAAATACTGCTTCACCTATCGAAAAACCATTATCCGAGTAGCGCACGAGCTATCGACTATGCGATCCGAACTCGATAGCCAACCGCAATCGCATCAACACTATTCCTTAGCTCAATATGAAAGCCGTCTCAGTGAATATGCGAGAGGCCACCACTCCCCCCAATACTCAAAGTCTAGTGAGAGGCTCTGAATAAGCCAAGCACGTCTTGAACTGCCACAGAAAAGAACATTAAGAACTGCACAAGCACAGCCATCTCACCATTCACCTACATGGCAAAACTCCTTTAAATGGGTTGTCTCACTACAAGAATTGCTTTTTAAGTTAAAGATCTTGCCAAAAACAAGCTCACTTGCATTAAATGACCATATAACAGTGTCCTACCTATTCCGAGATATCCCCTCTTGTATCGGGCTTGCATCAGCTCCTCAGTATGCTAACTAACAGACCTGTTCTAGCTCAAATCTCCAAACATAACAACTGCCACACACTGTTGCCTGATAAGCTATAGACCTGGCTTCTACTGCAGCCTGAGTGGAAGCCAGTAAACACAACCCTCATTCAAAAATGAAACCAAGAAAACAAGACTGAGTAAGGAATGAAATCACGCGTAGCTAAACACACACACGCGCAACAAACCAACTTTCAAAACTCGCTCTATAGTAGGCAGATTTAGAAAACCACTGACATCATGCAATGCAGGCTTTTGTCGTGCTAATCTGTATTGGATAACCTTGAAAAAAGGCATTTCTAAATATACTCCAAATCTGTACAGTAAACATAATGGGCAGATCGATCAGTACTGTCTCTTAGGCCCTGTGCACACGACGGATTTGGCCGCAGGTTTTATGGCCGCTGTTCCGACTCGGTTTCTTCTGCGGCCAAAACGTGCCCAGTTTAATTAACATGTGTTTTCACTATGGAGAAAACCAAACGAAATCAAACTCAATAAACACACGCCGCGGTTTGGCCACGCTTTGGGGCGCCTGTTGAGAGACACACTCTACCCTGTACAAATCTTGACAGGGAGTTATCAAGCGCGGCGGGACGCTGTGGTGTTTGCCACTGGTGGCAGACATGGCTAAAGGCCACCGACACGCTGCCGCAGTTATGTCCGCCTCTGCTATTAATTGCATAGTGGGCAAACCCTCATCCACAAGCCGCTCACCCAAGCCACGCCCCACCGCGTCGGGAACCCCGTCCAGCGCCCCAGAGTCTCAAACCTGGCGTTTGACAATTATGCGAGTTTCGGCGAGGTTAGGAAGAGGCTTCGGGCAGCGGTTAACCGCGCGAAAGCCGCGCGGCTAAACCCACTGCCAAAATCTCTAGTCACTAGAAACACGGCCTTTAGTGCAAAGTCAATGACAGACAGTCTTACAAAGTGCCCACATTTACCATAGTGCTCATAAATTCTGGTGCAGGTTTCGGAATGTTCTAGTTTAACTTTCACACCTTATACAAATTGGCTTACATTTAGGCCACTAACTGCATCAAACTTTTGGTGCATGTAGTCATACACAAAGCCACGACCTCTTTCGAGAAGCCACACAGCTTATACTGAGCAAACCCTTGTTGTCAGAGTTGTAGCAAGGAGTCTAGAAACTGTCTACAACACATAATTAAAGTGGGTAAAAGCATTACAACATTATTTTTGGACACAAACTAGTGCCAGAATTCTGCGTGTAGCTCCTTGAATAAATGTGCCCAGTAAGTTCAGGACTACATTTGCGCAATTCCTGATTGTAATATGCTTATAAATAGACCGGACACAAACAAAGCACTGCACTACTACGAACAAGGCAAACATAATCCCAACAATTAGACAACAATTTTGTTCAGTAGATCCCTATTTCCTCGGCCCTCGATACTCACTGATGGAGGGTTCAAACGTATGATGTGAATGGGGCCATGCATTTTCCACACTGCATCAACTGATGAAAATCCATGTCACAGTCTATGTTACTCTCACTAACAAGATTAGCCCTTTCTACATGTAGGGAACATTACAAAAAACACAGGAACTTTCTTATCTCTCACCACAAATACATTCCTCAAATTTCAATTGTTGCTTTGTTACAGAAGATATTTTATCTGCGCAAGTGCACATATGGATTCACTGCGCGTTACCGTCCTGCTTACTCATCCTCTCTCTGCATTTTGTCTTACCTGATGCTATGAAGTGACAACACAACATTGGAAATATTGGCAGCTAGAACAAAGTAGTTATCAGAGGAGATAGAATTACTTTGTTGTTTAATTTGAGATCCTGTAGCCTTTACACTATAAAGACATCTACTGCAGTCAACGAAATCTATGCAACATTAGAAAGCTGGGAATACAGAGCTGAAATGCTAAAACCGCTTGCTATCGAACCACCCACTATACTTACCCAGAAAAGTGAAGAACTGTGAATCTGAACTGTCTTTGGCTCAGATAAGACAGCAAGTGAGCGAGACAACCCCTTTAAAGTGCACACTTAAATCTTACCTGCTAGTGCTGAGAAGCATCAGTGCCAAAAACTGCAGTGAAGGGAACGCCCCTGGGGCAAACGATTGAAATGAGGAGCCAGGGCAGCCGACAACTGACACCCAAGTGGTTAAGAACAAAACCATGAGGTGCATTCACTGCTATTCGATTCAGAAAGTACCACAGGTCCTGCAAAAGCAAAACATCTTTTTATCAGGCATGAGACAAAGATGACACAACACATAAAGGATTATTTTACTGTGCATATGAAAAGATCTGCGACTATTGTAGTATAACATCCCTTCAGGCTGTCTGGCTTGCGTAGATACGGAAAATGAATCATTCTTGTAGAGGGGATGATCCTAGGAGCAGATCTCAGCTCCAAGCTGAGTATTTGGTACATGGTATTAATGTAGGCCCTATTACATGTGCAGAAAGCAGCTATTGGCCTACGTATATCTATCTCAAACTCCCATGGTCCTGCGAAATCAACAAGCCGATCCATGTTTTTTTTTTCCACTTCAGGACACTTGGTTCAATGAGGCTCACTCAACACACAACACAATGCCTGACATGTCCACCTTGACATTTTCAACTTCTCACATATATACAATGGCTATATGGGAGGAGAGGTAATATAAAGCCAACACAGGCAAAATAAATGCCATGAGCGGGCACCGCATTGGCAATGTCACACAAACAAACAAGGACAACAATGGACCGTGCCCTTTAAAGTCTGTACTGTACACTTGTTTTCAAGTCTAAGATATTCTTATACATACATATGGGCCTTGTTGTATTAAGCTGTCTAACAGTAATACAGTCCTCATAGCAACCAAATCAGAGCTCAGCTTTCATTTTTTCTAAGAGCATATAGGAAATGGACACAGAGCTCTGATTGTGTTGTATAGGCAATCTCAAGAACAGTCTCACTGTTAAAGTTTTTATTAATGAAGCCCACCTAACTATAAGGAGAATTTATAGACTTACAACAGACTCTTCCCAAACCATGGTACACTAAGTCCTTACCCATAAGCACACACACAACTACACATGCGGATACAACAGTTTTTTTTTTTTCCCTTTCCAGACAGTCCCTGTCATTTCTCTTGCTCATCTGCCCCAAGGAAACTTCCACCAAAGGGTAATATGCACGACATCCAAAAAAAAAAAAAAACAGCAACCTAAACAAAACCACCGAAATGCTGCAAAGAACTTTCATAGTTTTTTTGCAGGGAATTTGGAACTGTAAGGCCTAGGGTTCACACCAGAGTCAAGTTGAGGCGACATTTTTGGTCCGTATTTCGCGGAGCACGGACTGCGCTCAAATACGGGCGAAATGCGCCCCAGTCATTACGGTAATCCACAGTCCTCATAGAGAACTATGGATTACGCCTTCTCCTGTGCGCCGCCCGGGGAGAGAAGTGACATGTCAATTACTAGCGGCGAATACCCGTGCGCTGAGTTAATCAATTTCTATGACATCTCATGAGCTCTTAAACACCAGGCGTAAATAATCTGCAGGTGGCGTACTGTACACCCCGCAATTACTCCGTGTGAACCTAGCCTAAATCTGCACCAAATCAAATGGATGTTGGTGTGGATTTGTCACTGCAATTTTTTTTTTTAGCCGAATTACGATAAACTGAAAAAAACCACACTACATGAACCATCTCACTCTACTCATGTCAATGCACAGATTGTGGTGTAAAAACACTGATGCTGTAGCAAAATCCCCATTAACATTTTATTGTGGCATTCATGTCTGACCTCACCCCATTTATGTCAGTCATGACCAACCACACACTAAACACAACCTCACAGACTGCACATCTGCAACATAAATGAACTGCAGATTTGAAATATTCACCCCACTTCAATTTTCACCTACAGTCGTGTGAAAAAAGGAATCTCAGCCCTCTTCCTAATATCTTCATCATTATGGGTGTTTGTCACACTTAAATGTTTGAGCTCACCAAACAAATTTAAATATTACACAGACATAAAGCAATTAAACACAAAATGCAGTTTTAAATCAAGGTCTTTATTCTTAGGCCATGTTCACACGGCTTAAAATGGGACTTATTTCAGTCCGTAATTACGCGCCGGAGTGCGCGAATTACGGCTGAAATACGTCCCAGTCATTACTGAAATCCACAGTTCTCATATAGAACTATGGATAACATCACCTCTCCGCCCTCCTCGCGAATCCGCCGAGGGGGCGCATAATAAGTGAACATGTGACTAGCGGCGTATAAACGCAACATCCTAAAAA